>VJOZ01020584.1:0-17047 GCA_009801055.1 Stichopus horrens | reverse complement strand
AAAAAAACCAAAAAAACAAATAAGCTTGAAGAAAAAATCCTCACAGCACCTTTCAAATAGTTAGCAAAATCTTTTCACATGAGCAGTGATTTCATTTAAGGTCAATCATATTATATGAAATATACTTGTGTACTTATGAAGTAGTGAGAAGAAATACCTGTCTGATCTGTTCAAAGAGTGACACCATCAATTGAACATCATCACATATTTTTGTGACAATCTGTGACACTGGCAATCAACAACAGTGCGGTATCATTCTTGTCCAATACGATCCTATATCCTCCTTTCACTATGGTATTATTTATTTACCTCTACTGTTGGATCCAAGTAAGCACAACAATGCTTTGATATGATTACTTAAAAGCATGTACTCTACAAATGTAAGTATTGAAAAATTTGGAATTGTCCATGACGCATTGTCATCTCAAAGTATGATTATCGCGTCCTGGCGGTCTGAGGTACAAAGCATACGATTATGCACGGATATGGAATGATGTGGTTACCATGGCAACCAGAATACATGTAATGACAAAACACTGAATACAAACAGGCAACTATTTTTCGTCTCTTGTGTCCTCTAGTTTCTTGGTACATTGAAAAAAAAAAAACTACTGTCCAATCACACTGCAAGGAAATTAATGTCTGACATATGAATCAGAGAGTATTTATGCAATGCACCGACAAAATCATACTAGCAGTTGAAATATTCAACCGACAAGTGATAAAAGAATACAAACCTGGATAAGTACAAACTGTTAGCTCATATACTCCTCATTGTTATGATTCTACTGTAAAAAAAAAAAAAACAGACGTATCACATGACAACTTGTGTGACATCAGTAGCTAATGGCACGTACATTACCATGTGGTGAGGTACTAGACAGCATCGCAACCAGATGTATCTAAAAAATATCAAAGGGGGATGTTCACCGATCTTATATGACACAGACTGCTGATGATTGACATAAAATATTGCAATTTTGAAAACACAGGGTCAGATGAGGCCTGAGTATGGATATACTTATGTACTGTACATAGAATATGGGAGATGAAGTAAACTCCAGCCAAGTTGGATGAGTAACACTTCAGATTACATTACCAACTATTTCAATGTGACTGACTGTCTTTTGACACTTCATCAACAAATCAGAGGTGATGAAATAGCCTTGATCGTTACACAAACAAAATGGCCGTCAGAAACAGTACTCGCTGGACGTAGAATGGCGGCATGACACCGAGCTTGAAAAACCGATGCATGACGATCACATCAGTAGCTACAAAAAAAAAAAAAAAACACGACTAAGATGACCCAAATGAGGCCACTTTACGAGCATATGAACACGATTCAACGATAAAGCCTAATGTAACTTGGCTAGATGAATTCACTGAAAGACATGATATTACGTTGTTTGTGGTCTCTCTGGAGTTTTGGGCAAAATGAAAAAAAAAAAAAATTATTACTGTGCATAGATAAGTCATGTCTTAATATGGCTATTTACAAGCACATGATGTTATGTAACAGATCTATCAAGCAACATACACATATTATAATACATTATTTTTTTATCTTTTTACATGATTTTTGTGTGTTTGTTTGTTTAACTGGAATTGATGCATTGGTCATTATATGTACGATTAATGAACAATTCGATATAGAGTTACAAAGTTTTCTAATTTACATGAACATCCCCTTCATCTCATCAGCAAAAAAAACAAGTTATTATCAAGAGTTTGAAATCAACATGAGAGCACTTCCTAGATATCATCAGTACTTTTAATACATGAACGAAGTATGCAGTCTATTTAAGTTGCATTAGATATAACCATTCCATTATAGATACACCTAAAAAATAAAGAAAGCTAAGAAAAACATTACAAAATTTTTTTCCATTTTTTTCATTAACCCCATAACATGCCTGGAGCACATACCCTGCATAAGTCAAAAATAAATTCTGCTTTTGTATCTTACTTTGATTCATACTGCATTATGTGTAGATATGCTTTTGTAGTACAGGTTAACATGCATTTGTCGTTGCACCTGGCTTACATACCACTGCACCTCTTTTGAATGCTTCACTGTGACATATACAAATACAAAACAATGTACAGGTTTATCAATATTTTGTGGAAAAATAATAATCATGAAGAAACAAAAACAAAAAAAGAAAAGATGTAATCAATCTATGGTACATTAACTGAGGTCCAAACGTTTACTCCAAAATATGTAATAACACATTAGGAGTGGTACCAACCACCGGAGTAGGATCGAACATACCTTCATTACAGCCAATTTATATATCTGATCCGAAAACAAGGGAATCAATCTGTGCATTCACTGCAGTTGATTCACATATCTGATCCAACAAGAAGAGATGAGAGAATGGCTTCACTGCAGTCATTCATTTATCTGACCCGACGTGAAGATCAGGCGATAGATTACTTGCAGTCAAGACATAATCTTTTCCTACAGGAAGGGATCAAGTAATGTCTTCAGTGCAGCAAACTTATGTATCTGATCCAACAAGAGGATCAATCAAAAGATGTTCTTGAACAATGACACTCATTGCAATCATTTCCAAGCTGAGAGACACTTCACCAGATACAGGACCATCAATCTCATGGGAATTCCAAAGCAGGACCTTCTAAGGGAAAACAATCACAACGACAAAAAACGCTTTAAATTACGCAAGAAAAGTTACACCAATTGGATGTTTTCAAACTATGTGGATTATGACATGATGGACTTCAAGTTTACACCTATTTACTTCATTAGCTCAAATTCAAGACTCCCCTTGATTTACCTGCTGAAGTCCAAGTAACACTTGGTAATTTGGCTTGGCAGAATTATATATGTTCTGAGCTGAACTGTGACCAACTGTAGGAATAGTTTTGTCACATGTTCAATCCAGGATACAAAATAAGCAGCTTGAAAGAAATAATTAACAAGAAGTTATGGATTACTACAAATGAGCAACTAATATATGTTGTTCCTTTCTGGCAAAACATTTCATAATTCAAGTCAATTTGGTTGGCAAGGGATTTATCTTAATTCAGAATGCCACTTGTGATTATTTCTCATTTTTCTGATTTATGAGATTGTTTTGTATCGTTTCATCACTAAACAGATTCACCATCGCTGGAACTCTTTTGAAATTTACTTTCTCCCCGCACACGCAACCATAATCCTACTTGGTATCAACCTCTATGCTCACCCGAAGTCTTGATTTCATTTTTTTGTAACCTGAATATCATATCCTAAGTTGCTGTAAGCCATGAGATTAATTCTCATAGCCGAAAGCTTTAATCATTTTTATCTTCAAGCATCTCTGGCTGCCTCTGGTTTCTTTATTTTTTATTTTTCCAAGCGTAAGTATCCAGCTTTAGGAATGGATGATCCTGTATCAAGGATGGAATGCCAACCAGCCTTTGGTGGAAGAAAAATGCTGCAGAACAGAGCTGCAAGAACGGCTGTTGCTCAAAGCCAGCATCAACATAATCACTCTTTTTGACAATCTCCGTAACTGCAACACCGTGACAGCAGCAACTTCCTGCATCAAAATGTTTGATGGAAAGTGGTTGTTTGCATTTACAATTTTCTTGCTTTTGATCTTTTTCTACCTTTCTTGTCATACACTGGTTTGCATGTAGTGCTGCCCTTGACTCTTCACCTGAGTTGCTTTGGGTATCGGCTCTTCTATCTTAGACTTGGAGGCCTTAGGTTTGGGACTGGATTTTGGAGGAGGCTCTACGGTTTTTGTGACTGGACTGACTTTAGCCTCTGGTTTCCCTGGCTTGATTTGATTACTGTCCATGGGGTTCTTGGGTTTATTTACCATAGGTCTATTTGGCTGGTTTCGTTGGTTGGCCTGGTTTCCGTTGACTCGAGGGGGTGCCTTACGTGCAGACTGTGGTCCGACTTTATTTGGCGGTGGCTTGCGAGAAACCTTTGCTGGAGGCTTACTCTCTGCTGGTGGGTCCATAATTTTTTCACTCTCCTCAGGTGCATCTTTCACTGTCTCTGGTTCCTCTAAGTCTGGGTTACTTTCCCCTTTCCCATTCATTGCTGCCTCAGCTTCTGGTTGAGAACTGCTGTCTTCCTCCTTGCTAACCTCATTGGTTTCCTGATTATGTGGTGGGTCAGAACTTATCGGGGATACCTCCTCGAACACACCAGAATCCCCTGGGGTGGCACTCCCCTGGGAGGATGCAGCATTGCTGGTGTTGTCTTCCTCCGACTTCTTCTCATCGACACCTCCGTAGAGTAGCTCTGCCAGGGCCTGGCCTGGTGTTTGAACTGTCTCAGCGGGAGGTTCTGCTGGTGGAATGATGGGAGCGTCCAGGAAGTCTAGAAGGAGACTTTCCTTAGCTTCAGGTTTTTGTACTGTGGTTGCATCTGACAGGTCTAAGAGGTTCACCAGGGGTGGTTTCTCTGGTCCTTTTGGTGGTTCTGGTTTCTTTTCTTCAACTGGGTCAACTTGCACCAGTTCTTCTTCCTCTAACGTGACATCTCTCATGTTAACCCCGCATTTCACACAAAGCATATCATACTTTTTGTCACTCAAGTACGGGTACAAAGTCTGAACGCCCTTATCGTGCATCACCACCACCGTATTGCTACCTGGTTTTCGTCGCCTGGAGGTGATTTGGAGGAGTTTCTCCATCTCTTTCTTCTCTGCATCGTCCCTCCTCTGTATCGCCCTGGCAACCACATTCGCCGGCACCGTGTCGTATATCCGCGAGGATAGGATGCCGTACTGGGAGTTGCCTTGGTCTCCTGAATTCAGAAGCGGCTGACTGGGATTTGTGATTCTAGGGGATGTTGTCGATGTTGGGTTTGCATTGGAAGTGTTATTGTTATTACCCTGAGAATTGTTCCATCCTGCCGTCTCTGCCATAATTTGGTGCACGTAATATTGCAGCTCATTTGGAAGCTGAGGACAAACAAACAAAAGGCAAAACACAAATGAAGAAACAATGAGAAGGATACAAAGAGTTTCTTAATTATTGTCTAGACAGAATGAGTTCATCAGAAAAACAAGAACAACCACTGTGACCGCTGGTGAACTGGCCTACAGTAGACATGTCAAATGTGTGAAACTAGCAAACAAAATATGCACAAAGTATCTGGCGCGAGTGAGTTAATTTTTAAAAAAAAAAAATCTTACAAGAGCTTTAAATGAAGTATAAATATAACAAAGATGCAAGAACACTTGAGGGTTTTGTAGTCAAACGTTTTGTCTGTGAGTAAAATTGAGGAGTTTCTGAAGCTGAATCTCTCAAAGCAAAAGTTAAATGAGACTGATTCAGACTATAAATGGAGCTGTGCTGGAACTTCATTCGGCAGTGCCTTCCACAGAGTTAGACAATGCATTATTGTAAGCAAGGGATAAGTTTATGCCTAAGAGGTAAATTTGGCAATTCTTCAATGTATACAATATAATTGTTAAAACACCAGCCATTGAATGTAATACACAGTACTAGATAACTGCTAGTTATCTAAAATCTCCCCCATGGCCATAGAGTATACATTCCAGTCCAGACTTGTGAACCAATAATTTGTCTTCATTCCACTAATATTCCTTCTTCACATTTTTTTTGCAGTCGATTTCACAACACGTAAGAATAGCTGACTGTGTGTACTGTGGTTGGATTCACTACAGGAGGGTATTTCCATTCAGAGTAATTCCTACAGTAAATTGAAGATGGCAAGACCTTTGCTCTTCAGTCACTTCACAAGTACTTAACCCCAGCAGCAATCTAAATTGGAATTGGTCAATGCAAATTATTGCAGATAATGAACTCCTGCTATCTACAGAAGATGAGTGTGGAGCCCTTGCAAAAGTTACAAAGCATCACTTGTCACCTCAAATCAAAATTTACTCAGTTTAAAAAAGAAAAGCAACCACATCTTGACTAAACTAATATGTGAAACGTAATCCTGTTCACCTTTTCAAGCTCTAGTCAAGAAGTAACGTAAATGGCCACTTGAATTTGTTAAGATATTTTCCGACTCGTATGCGTGGTAATGAGATGAAGCAAAACCACCCTGAAATATTCCCTGAATGTCAACGTATCATCACCATTACATCTTCACCGACCAGGATCTTTGACAACTCAAGGCTATGTAGATAAGATTTTGGTTTGCTACTTACAGCACACAGCAGTTCTGTTTATCTTTTACCTTTTTTTTTTATCTTTGCAGTATTCAGAAGGCTTGCAAACCCTTCACTGTACTACAAGAGAGAAACACAAGTGCATAGTTGAACATTGTAAAACTGCAGCTCACTTGTACATAGAATCACTTCCATGTTAAAACCTGATGTTAGATTGTACCCCAGAAGAGCACTGCTACTCAACAGATGTTGACTTGTGTGTAAGCTGATCGAGAAGTGAGAAAATATTTCAAGTTAAGAGGTACCAAATAGGTCTTTACAATGCAGCCCTTTGTAAATTACAAGCAGTCTGCTTCATGAACAATCTTTTGAATAACACTCCCGTCTGAAAAATCAAAGTCAACTGCGATGCAAAATTTACTTTTGGTTAAAAGATAGCAATGCACAGGCCTGAAGCCAATATAAAGGTAGCTAATTATTCAGAGAGCCTATACCAGAGAGTGCAGACTTTACACTCCAGTGTGGTGCCTACCACATCACAGTTGAGCAACAAATACTCATCAAGTGCCTTCTTGCATTCTGCAACTATTATTTTCATGCTTGCAACCAAGCTGCAGAGGCTTGCCCAAAATATAACAACCCATTGCCATTTAGATATTCCCCTACTGGCTTCATAGAAAATGTCAATTCTTGAGTACTGGATGTAATCATCAGAATACAAGGTTTTTGTTGTCCAGTGTCTTAATCTTCTCCCTTTTCTTTTTCCTAACTTTCTTTGTAGCTACTCCTTTAACAACCTCTCCGCATTCAAGTGCATACATGATCTTCTCTTTGGGGATTATGTCAATACAGTAAATTGCATTCCAGTTTGATTCTTTCAGTTTCTTCAGAGGTAAAAGGGACTGGATATTTTTAACTTCACACAAAGACCTCTGTAAAGCCTTTCAACTAAATGCTGTAAGTAATTACAGAAACGAAAGGAAAGTAACTTGTCTGCTGCTTAATGGCATTCATGGTGCATCTCATCTAAGAAGTACAGTCTGACTTGATGCATACATACTGTGAAGATTGAAAATTCATTTTGGGAGGTAATTTGATGGCTTCAAAAATTTACTCTACTCTAAAATTTTAGGTAAACTTTTAATACTGGATGTTTATATTAAAAATATCTTCATATAAAAACAACCTGTCAGCTTATATCTATTTATACTGAGAAATTATTCCACTTCTGATTACGTTTCATACAGACAAGGCATATATTGTTACGAGGCATCAGATAGCTAATGTTAGCACTGTCTCATGTGTGAGACTGGAGTGATTATATATCCCTATTACTCAAAACAACTTTTTGCCTGTACGTGGTCATTTGTTTACTTTTTCAGGAAATGTACAAACATATGCCAGCAAATCTAAAAGAGCAGACTTATCACTTGAAATGATCACATGGCCGTATCCAGGAGGGGATCCAGGGGGGTCGAACAAACTCCCGACAAGATCTGGTGCTCTGCTTAGTCTATGATAGTAGGCCTATGTTGTTGGTCATAACTGTCCAGTTAGATGTTTCACATCAAACCCCAACCCCCAAACACTGAAAAAATTGCATGCCAGTCTGGATCCACTGTAACCCCAAACATCCACAAAGTCATGGTTCACCATGAATTTGCCAGCATGCAATGAATGAAACTACGTCAGAATGTAGTTAATGCATTAATGCTCTTCAAACTGTTCGTGACTAATGCAAGCAGGAGAATATCTTAAACCTGAATGAGGTTTAAGACCTCTGATCCTTTCGCTGATGCAACGGAGAGGTTCTACGTTATCACTGACCTACATGTAGTCCAGTAGCCGCCAACCTCTGATGTTCGATACATATACAGCTTGGTTCACTTCCCATCTCATCCATCAACAAATTTGCTCAATGACCAGCCAATACTGTGTCCACTTCCACATGTGTATTTACCCTTCCTGAGATTGAAATGACTGTCACCTGAACAAATAGCCTATATACATCTATAATGACGGTGCCAAGCATTAACCTCAGTTCTAGTAGTTTTAAAGAGGTCAGATCTTTATTGAACTGGAGTGCTGCTTGCTCTTGATGATGACTGCCTCTAAAAGCATCTAGGGGGGTTTTAAAGAGATATACTCGACTACAGAAGGGTACAGTAAGAATGATCACACGTGACTCTTACATCAGTAGCTATCTGAAGCAGAGGGAGGGAAGAGCAAGAGGGTGGGAGATGGTGTAACGCTGGGCAACCGGTGGAAGAGGGCAGACACGCTATATCTTGACATGGGAAGGGTACTTAAAAAAAAAGACGTTAGCTGAATTTTGTTGTCTGAGGACATTCTTCAAAATGTTGTATCTTTTGGGGATCATTTTCATGTTCTCTCTGACACAAGGCAACTATTGCAAGAACTGTTCACGACTACCATGGTTCTCCATTATACCTGGTAAAAAAACCCTTAACCAACTTCAAAAATTTGTACTGTACTGCATCACTGGAGACAAACACAGATGGGACCCATACCACATGATGAAGCTGCACCCTCTATGTGACAGGAATACATGATATAGTATCGAATGAAAACAAAGAACCGACAGTTACCGTTTAAACCATGATGAATAATGTCTGCAAAACTGTGAATAGGCCTCTTTGAAACAAAATCTATTTGTAAAATAAAATGAAGTAAATCAATTCAATCTGCAAACATTTAACTTCATGCATTTTCACAAGAGAGTGAATGCTAATGAAAATTCCATCCTCTTTGATTATAAGTATTAACTCATCTTCCTCCCTTCAAAACTCGGATTAAGTCAACGCAGAATGAACTTTGTTCTTCTTTGAGTAAAAACAAATCTCGTTCACCTGTCTACATATATCTCTCCCAGAGAAATCTAGATTAAGTTGGGTTCAGGTTTGAGTTTAGCTCGAGAATTCTAGAGAAAAGCCTCGTCCGCAATCAACTGTTTGCCTAAAAAGTTTTGGCTTAAAGCTACATGTCATTTTATACAGGTTAGTGTTTAACCCCCAATGGGGAGATACTGATTAAAATGCACATCAAGATCCAGGGATCTACACCTGACAACCAAGGTTGCCAACTGGATGATATAACCGGAGGGCAACACGCGCACGCTGCCTCTGACGACATCAGACGCGAGCCAAGCAAATGAGATCTATTTCTACCATATGTATGCTGAGGATAAAATTCCATGAAGAATTTTGCAGGTTAAAAGTATGCCTCTCACTAGCTTGGAGAGTCAGTGTGGGTTAAAGTCGCACTGTTTACAACAATTCAAATAGGTACCAAATGTTCACTTTGCAACTATTCAACTTGTGGGTATGTAGTAATGGTTTCAACATTTCTTGAAGCACCTTTCTGGAGACTTGCAGACTCTAAACTTAAAAAAAAGCAGGTTAACACACAGTGAAATTTGACCTCCACTGTAACCAAACAGGTACTCAGAACCTTCCATGGGAGGGACTAGATGATACCCCATGTAACAGAGAATTCTCTTCACGTCACAGAAATTGTTAACTTCACTCAACAATCCTTCTTCTGAAATGGTACATACAGAAATCT
Source organism: Stichopus horrens (assembly GCA_009801055.1). Lineage (NCBI taxonomy): Eukaryota > Metazoa > Echinodermata > Holothuroidea > Aspidochirotida > Stichopodidae > Stichopus > Stichopus horrens. The sequence continues at coordinate 7,349 of VJOZ01020584.1, read as the reverse complement.
AGTACCTTACACTGACCAGACATTCAGTACCCTCAATTGCTGTAATACTGTACACTTGCTACAACCATTCACACTGTGACAGTCTCTTGATGTAATCCTTAAGTTTGGTTAAGTCAGGTCTGAGTTCAATCCCCTCTCTGCAAAATCTAGCCATGGCTTGCTTTTTTGCATATGTTAAAGTGAGACCACATGACAAGTTATGAGTTTGTTGAAGTTACTTACAATATTGATGATACTGTTCCTTGTTTGTTAAAAGATAAAATTTCTACAAATATTAAAATCCTGACATGTTCTGGATGTAGTTTATGGTTAAATACACATATCATCTCTCTTCGTGTTCAAAGTCTGGAGATAAACATTTTTGATATCTTCATATCTGGCCTCTAATAACCCTAAGTGACCTTTGATCCTGACCTTTGACCCCCAACTGTGAACAAAACAAAGCACTGGTACTGATTTAAATGAAACTTCCTGCCAACTAGGGATCTACTGCGGTGAATATTTGGAGATGTTGTCTTTATAGTCCTTCAAGAATCAACCACAGTAGGCCCTTTAAAATGTCTTTGATCCCCTCCAAACTTGTGTACAAAGCTAATAAATTATGATAGCTCTTGATGTTTACTTTCTGCAGTTATGTAGGGTAAATATTTTAAGGAATCCATAAAGCAAATAAATATTCTGAATTTCAGAGTCTGATTTTAGTGACTCAAACAAAATCTGACCTCCAACAGTAAAATGAGGTTCTTTTGTGCCAATTATGGATAAGTCACATGCCAAAATGAATGCCAAAATGAGAATTTAGGGTAAATGAGAAGGTACTATAAATGAAAAGCTAAGGATAAAAAATGTACACAGAGAAGCACCAAGACACATGTTGGCACACACATAAAACTGCCAACTTTACTGAATCTTTGTTCAAAACACCCCTATAGACTCAATGATAGTCAAAAGGGAAATACACCTATACATACTGGATGATACCAAGAAGGGCCTCTACACCTCTGTGGCTCGACAGTAGCAAGAAGCCATAGGGCCCTAAATCCCATCTCAAAAGGCTGAATGAAGACAAGGAAGATCTTCACATCTGTATAGTCATTAAGAGTATAATATTTCAAACATCTTCCATTACTTGCTGCTTGGTGGTTCATTCTGGTAAATAAGATACATGCTTTCTGCTGTCTATACTCACCGTGCTGACTCTATGCTGTTGATATGCCCCTGAAGGAGTACACTGAAGAAGCTGAACAGCCAACTCACAATCCTTTTTGTACCTTTGCTGCAGAGGAAATGACAAGGAGAATGATTAGGGGGTAACAAAAAAAAAAANNAAAAAAAAAAAAAAAAATGTGACTATTAGTCACACCGAAAACCTTAGAGGGGAAAATAGAAAACAAAAGCATGTATGTCTGTGAAATGTCACCTGATACAAATAACACATAAAATACAGCAAAGGAAGCAACTTAGATGTGGAATAACAATCAGAGAGTAATGTGTTTGTACAGAACACTGTCGACTAGTCTCCATAGTGCAATTAAGCATATATGTTGTTTTCAGGCTTCCAGATGGACCCAGGAGAAAAAGTAAGATAACAGTATGATGATGACTATTTGATAAGCATGGAGAAAATAAGAACTGTAAGCAGATTTCAAGCGGGACAAAAGTATGTCTTATTCAGCTTTGCAGGACTTGTTTTCGTAAATACCTACCATCAGTGCTGAATATGTGTTACAACACATTTTGATTCTTTCATCACAATCGCAAACTTGATCACCAACCCCACTTTACCCCCCTCCCCATCTCAGGTTACGAAGGTTACACTACTGACAGTAGTGTACTAGTTGAACATAAAAGTGTGAATGAAGAAGGACAATGCAGGACAAATACACACAGGAGGGAAGTTCAAAAAGTAGGGGTCACCAGAAAGCCGGTGGTTTAGGCAAATGTGCAATCAAGAATATGCTGGGTTGCAGCAAATCAACAGCAGAATAGTTGAAGAACTTCTTCCGATACACAATTTAAACATGTAATAAAAGTTTGGCATTAAACCCTATGCTCAACTGCAAACCTTGTTGAGTTACTGCTGTCAACATATTTTAACATTAAATATGGAATGTCAGTGTACTGGATGATGGCATAAAACAAAAATGAAAATTCTACCTGAAGTATTGATGAAACAATTAAACAAATACTCCTTTAAGATAAGGAAATTAAGGATCTATTCATGCAACCAATTAGACTAAAAATATACACAAAATGGCAAATAATAGTTTAAGCTCTGCATTAATGCACTGCATCCTATGTCCCACATAAACGGGTGTAAATTTACTTCAGGGATCTTAATGCCATAAAAATTCAGCGATTGCATCTGAGTCAGAGCAATAACATCTAAAAAAACAAATTCGGTTAATCTCTAGATGCAGAACTAAGTCATGTGGTTTGGGCATGAAAATGATGTTTTGGAGGTGGTAATTAAACCTGTCCTAAATAAATCTTCTCCTGAACAAACAGTTTCCCTTTTTTTTTTTTTTTTTTTTTCAGAACACTAGCATCTAATGTTCTCTGCAGGGAGATGGGCTGAGGATTGAAGACTTTTCTGCCTAAGCATCTACAGTACCTTTTCTACTTCATGCCATTTGTGCATCAACTGGTGGAACATCAGCAAAGCTAATTATGACTGGCTTTGATGATGCACAGTCTATCAACTACACGAGAGACAGCAGCACTATCTGCGGTGCACGAGCTAGTTCTTGGAGCATAAACCAGGCACCGCCTCTCCATTGCACACTGCTCGCATCCCATCTGCTTGCCACTTGTAAATTTAAAGCATTGAGGAACAGAACTGTGCAGTGGGAAATTTCAAATAATTAGGGGCACATTTTCTTCGCTACATCCTACAGGGTAACAGGAAGCTCCTTTCAGGGTGGTGGTAACATGATCACCCGAAAGTGTGATAGATGCCTGTTTTGTCACACAGATGACAAGCAGGGCGGATTCAGTGTACATTAGAATTGTACATTACAAGCACATGTATGAAAACACTATGTGCTACACATGTGGCTGACTCGACAGTTAATCCATTCTACATTTCGGTACACATATATACAGTATGTTCATGTATATATCCATCTATATTCAGGGCTTTTGGCTCCCAAATGAAAAATTCATAATATTAGACTTCATAATTAGACAGCTAATTAGAATGCATAAAGAATTTAATGCTTCAACACACTTTGCACAGCAGCTTGGGGATACATATTTTCAGAAAGGATGTGGCTCTTCATATATGCTTGAATTAAAATTGGGAAAGTCATCTCCACGAGGTTAAAGTCAAGAAATTCATCTCCATGGGGTAATAGTTGTAAGTAACATTGGGTCAAAACCGGGTTGGAGATGGGAGCTCTCCATGGGATTGGGATAGATGTGGGAATATCTCCACCGGGGTTAAAAATGAATACTGTTTGCTTGTGGGTTTAGAGGTGGGAACTTTTTCATGGGTTTAGATTTTAATGGTGAAGAGGGTCACCTTCATCTACCTAGCACCCTTCAAAGATGAATCATAATTGTTGCATCTAACTAAGACTGAATATGTGGGAATTTGCCGACAATTCTTTTCCATGTACCAAATATTCAGAAGATTATTTTTAAAACATGTGAGTTTGCATCAAATGGTATTTTATTACGTTCTCTCTTTGTTCAGCCAGGTCAAGGTATTGAATGATGGATTCTTAGTGTCACGATTAAGCAATACTGGTATCAAACATCTGTTTTATTTTCAAGTCATTTGTATCACTGGAAAAAGATTGTTCGCTCCTAATTTCCATCAATAAATCATCTAAGGGGAGCAACTCAAAGAAAAGGAAACAAAAAAAAAAATTGAGACCTGAATCTTAATTGTGGCATCAATGAAAAAAAAAAATTCTGTGCAGTTAGTGCTGACCTGCTTGTGAAAGAGCAAACTAACAGTATGGGCATCAAATGTTTGTTTCAGTCTTACTGCTTTCAGAGTTTAACATAAAGAAATTAACGAATACGACCCAATTATATGAATGACCTGAGCTTCACTTACATAATCTGGTCTGTCTTGGAGAGAGCACATATTTGCCTGTTCATCAATATTTTCAAATCACATCTACTCAAATGCATGCCAAATTTCTCTCAGGCCTCCGGTATACAATGCTTTGTTTCAAATACCTTTCGCTACTCGTATTTGGCTTTACGTGCACATTGACATCCAAGGGTAGGACAGGACTCAAAACTGCAATGTCAGGATTGTTTTCTCCAATGTGGGCAAAACAAGTTATCCCGCGGATGCCGGCTTTAACACTGTTCCTATTTCATCATTTTATTATCCAGTCACAGTTCTGCACAAATGATCCCTCAATGTAGGTATGTTTTGAACAATGAGACTTTCTCGAGGAGGAAAATGCCAAAACATAACTGATGCGAAAACGCACACTTCCAGAATACCGGGTACACGAGCCTTGGAACGGGTTATTGAACTATAAGTGGAAAATGAAACTGGTCAGCAGTCTCAGAAAATAAACATCACATGCATGACTGCACAAGTCCTGCAGAGAAATCTGTAAGAGGTAATTCTTGATGTAATAAATAATCTTAAAATACTACCAGCAGCAAAAACACGATGGTTTCCAGCGGCTTGGGCTGCCTAGTAACGCTGAAAGAGTGAACTCTTCGTGCCATACACCGTGCAAGCTAATGTTATCACTGTGCAGCAAATAAAATACTCACATTTTTCTCCTCCAATTTATTGATTTCAAATCTCGTGTCCAGCAACTTCTGGCTCAATGTGAGGACTTCCCGATTCAAGGCTTGCTTTTCTTTCTCATAAGATGCTGCCTGTATTGGTAAAGGAAAAATTAAGATTAAACTATCAGCACAATTACAAAAATTAAAATATATTACAAAATGTTTATCGAAAAGAGACATGTCAACTCAGAGCTACAAGCCCCCATTTTACTCACAGAATTAGTTAATACATACATGAATGATTCTGTCTCCACGAACTGCCCATTGAGTGTGTGTTTTGCTTAGCATTTGAAATCACAACTTTTGAAAGCTTAGGTTTGCCTGATTAATAAACTGAAGAACACCACCATTTTTGTTATTTCTGTACAAAGTCAAAGGCATCTGCACTCACCAGACATCTTGGGGATGGTCAATTTTGTTTTGGGCTGTTCTAAAGAAGACAGACTAGACCTTCCGCGACACAATTTTTCGCTGAAGGAATACATCTTCATCAAAGACAATACTTGTTCATTAAAAAAAAAGGTTCTGATAATTGCAAGGTGGAACTGCCACCATCCTGGAATGATATATTTCTTTAAGTGTGCATTTGAAGGTCACCCCATCATATGCTCATAATGTTAATCTGAATAAAACATGAACCATATGATTATAAAGTCATAACATCTCACTAGCAGAATCAGATAACGTTTCAAAAAAAAAGGAATTCTTAATAGTGACAGACAACACATGTGTGTGACTGATGTCTAAAGAAATGACTCATTATGACGAACAACAAATTTATGTACATACAACTATATGTCTGAAGAAAACAAGAAAGAATTTTGGTGCAGGCAACCCATGTACATGGCTGAGATATGTCTTAAAAAAATTGTTGCGACAGATGTCACATGTAAAACAGATATTGTCTTAAGAAATAACTCATTATGACAGACAACATATGTATGTGACCAGTGCAAAATTAAGCAAGATTTGTGACAGTCAACATGTGATTGTGACTGAAAAAAGTTTTTTGTTTGTTCAAAAAATGGTACCACAGAATTTGAGACACAGTAGAGAGTAGTATAATGTCTGAGAGGATAATGATAGTACATGATAGGTGAAGGAGATTTTACCGAAAGCCCGATGTTGCACGTAAATGTTCATGCAAACTGTACCTGACAAGTTACCGTACCTCAAGATTCACTTAGCAATCTGACAAAGGTTAAAAAATAATTCTTTTTTGCTTTGTTACACTAAATCATGCATATTATACTGAGCATTTCCATATGACAACTGCTTCATGATTATATGGACAAATTTAATGGTAAAAGTAATTAAACTATCTTTATCACAATCAGTCAAACTGAATCTGTAGAAACTTTTTGAGTTTTCACATTACTGGACAAGAAGAATTATGTAAGCCAGTTGGCTATTCACTCGTAAAAACAGAATGTAAACAACCTTTAACACAATAACACCAAATGACACCAAAGGTTATCACTGGTTAAGCATTGCTGGTGGTAGCCTGCAGAATGGACGTCTATCACTCAAACACGTTAAACAAGACGCACATGCCAACACCTGCTGGAGGGGAGGGGGGGGGTAATGCTGGTGGATGCTTCTCCAAATTAGCTCCTAAATGTTTGTTCTGATAGAGTGTGTTTATGTCTAAACCATCTGATCATCAAAAGTTACATAAACATTTCACTGAATTGTACTGTTTGGGCACTACTTGTTCCAAGACAGGAAAATGAGGCACTGAGGAGATCGGGTATTAAGTGAGGAAGTGAAGTAAAATTCAGAGCTACCAGTCGAAGGTCAGCGTACCATGCAACGACTACTAAACAAAATGAGTCTTTCTGTTTAATAGTGGTTCAACCAAGATTTAGCACAACCAGACATTAGCACAATTCCATGACTGTGGCAACAATATCCATATTCTTTGCAGTTATTTTTGCCATCTTTTTAAACATAATGATTCATTTACGTTTGAGAGTTCCCTGTCCCTCTTGAAACCCTTCATTGGAAAATGAATTCCCCAGATCTGATCCTAGAGTATTATCTAAAGATAATACTGGTGTGCCATTGATGCTGATAATGAAAGGATGATGTATACAAACACTTTATTCTGACCTCACTCTGAGTTTCTGGGTGATCTGGTCTATTGATTAGTTGGTCACTCACTACTACCTCACAGGCAATCAATCTCGCTGTCTTCTTCATCAAATCAGAATCAGAAGAGAGGGAGCACTTTGAAGAAACTTCTCACAGTAATTCCCTAGAGGTCAATCCCTACTTAAACAAATCCAACCTTCCAAGGCATGATACTGGGAGGTTCACAACTGCACTGTGACAAATTTGCAATAGCAGGGAGTATGGACTTAACAGTATATCATTTATTCTCATATCTGAATCTCGAAGATCTAACTATCCACCTCTGTTGAAGGTCATCTCATCTGTTACTTAAAAGAATAGTCCAGACCCAAATTTAGTTTTAATGTGTTAAAGGGGACTATAATCTAAGCATTTTGATGAAATTCCCGTTCAGTTACCATTCTCGGTTCTCAAGATATCAAATGATGATGTTATCACATTATCTACCA
>VJOZ01020547.1:0-15602 GCA_009801055.1 Stichopus horrens | reverse complement strand
AAGGTCAACTGAGGTCAACTGAAGTTCAAAAAGTATGAAAATGTAAAGAAAACCCCATACAATGAAAGTGTACGTATACAGTGACTGATTCAAAGTTACAGTAGTGTGAACTGTACTGGGGCTATGTTGGCTAAATAGTGAACCAGTAGAACGGGGGGTAAACCTCCCACGATAGAATACTTAAATTTTTAACCGATTTTGTGACGAGAATTTCACAGTGTTTACTCTTCCTTGAAAGCGGCAGCCAGCAAAACTGTTGTGGATCAATCTGCAGTAGGAGTGTTACAAACATGAATGAACATAGTCTGAGTTACCATGAACAACTGTGTGCGTTGCCTTGGCAACACTTCCGCATTCAAATTGGTGGCACTCTTTTGAAGTGTAAAAACAGACGCAGGGAAAGGTCAATCATTACCCAATCAGACAAAAAACTGTCAAAGGGATCACCCAAAAATTTCTCCTTCAAACATCAATGGGATGATACTTTAAGTATCTAGGGTAACTCACATACAGTAGTCCAGTAGTGCTCCAGTTGGGGAGGGGGGCTGGCTTTAAATATGAATTTTGATGGCTTTGGAATGGCACAAAATGAATGCAACTCATAAACTAAGCTGCTCAAAGAAATATTGCACGGCAATTAAGTTGTATAAACACCTGTAAACCATGTCAACGACCGGCAATACCAAACTGTAAACTTGTTACGATCGTCTGACAGTTCCAAGTGTCTCTCGAAAGACTGACGTCACCCCGGAAATTTATGGAAACTGTCACATAAATGTTACTTTCAAGTGGGAGTCTGCAGTGTGAAAGAACTTACGAGTTAGAAAGACTTGTCATAAAGTGCACTTCAGAATTTAACCTATCATATCTGGATGATTTAACTTTTATTTTGTTACACTGCAAGATAGCATCTCACTGCAAAAAGTGGTCTCTTCTGGAGAGGCAGGCAAATCATGCCACCATTAAACTTCTGCTGGAACATGTGCCGGTAGATGAAGTAGTATGTACTGTAATTGTATTTCAAAGACTAAATAATCAAAAGCTGAAGTCAGTGTTTATTAGTTTTGTCAGCAACATAATATCTATATATAATACCTCAAACAATGCAATCTACTATGTCGCAATATCCGAAATTTTGACCGGATGCGAACGGACGCCGGTATAGATGACCTTGTCCACATACAATATGTGACACTGTTTCTTCATTACCCGATAGATTCTGCTTTAATTCTTCCTTGTTTTTTTTTTAAACTAGAAAATATGGTAATTACAGCCCCCTTATTTTTAACTCAGATCATTTGTAAATTGATCCCAGTTTGGTACCATTTTCTTAATGAATTGTAAAAGATAACAATAGAATGAGAGGTTTCCTGTGATACTGTTTGAAAATATTTTCTTTGAACCTCCATATTTCCTTGAATTCAAATGAGGTTATTATTGCAGCCAAGGCAAAGTGGACAAGACTTACTGAGACACTAGCAAAGATTCATCAAAATTTAGCCCCAGCCAACTATATTCTTCGAGAAAACTACTTCCTTGTGAAATGTTACAACATTAGAAAGTCCACCCACCCTCCCAAATTTAGACTTCTAGGCTCTATCCTTGATATGAAAATAATTTTTTTCCACGTGTAATGACAAAATGTCACAACATTGGAAAATTCACCCACATCCCAAAATTAGGGCTTTAAAACTCTATCCTTGGTAGATGAACATGAAGAAATTTCAGACTTGAGTGACAACAAAGCCATACTGTAACTTTGAAAGTTCCAGCTACCATTGCAATTAATTCAGAGTTTTACCAAAAGCTCTAATATTTCCTTCATGGCAAACTTAGTTCCCTACACTTCATGGCAGATACTGCACAGTATTTCAACCAAAATCTAATCTTGACTGTATTTTGTCTCAAACTGAACATCACATTGAACAGTGGACAGGACCAGGGGGCTGTCTTACTGTACAGCTCCCTAACAGGACTCAGTTACACAAAGGCCACATGGGCCAGGGTCCTGGTGTTTCATACTGTAAGTTGATCTTTGTGCCAAAGTTAATGTCTGTATGTGGAAATGATGGCAGGAAATGGGCAAGGAATTCCATTAATAGCAATGAGTGTGCTCTTGATGGGTATTGCTACAGTAGGTTGACCACTGAGGGTGAGTGATAAATTCAAAGCATTTATGCTGCCAACAAAAATAATTCAGCAGTACTGTGTGCAGTAGACACTACTGTTAGGTGTTTTTTAAAAGATGAAGATTCCTGAAATGGAGACTATGGTATCAACCTCCAAAGAAAGACACAAATTTGAAAACACAAGACTAGGTATGTTTAACTATGGTTCAGGTTGTACCTCTGAGCTCCAAGCACATAAGCATGGCAGAATGGGGACGAGGCAGCTATTCCAATTTGAGACTAGATGGTACTAGTAACGGTGTCAAAGTTACCAGTATTCTAGGCATGGTAGATTGGAGTGTGTTTGTTATGCTGAGACAGGTAAGTGAGGAGTGAAGTTAATATGAATCAAGAGATGCTGAGAACATGGTAAGAACCTTTCCTCTCAACATGAAAGGCTGATGGGGCATGCTAAACATCCTGCAGCACGAAGAAATGGCAGCATTTTTCAGTTTTACCGAGGCTAGTGACAACAGAGAAGCAATCTGTACAAAAGGTACTTACCGTCTGCAACCACTATCTCTGGTGCTGTGTGTCTATGTATAATGTATGCCATGAATGGTCCAGATAATGCTTCATGCAATTGTACAGTATCATGCCAGCAAACTGTAGCTGACATGGGGCTGAAGTAACACAGAGTGTGCACTAAGTACTGTGCAGGTTTGGTCATAAATTCAAACCAAATATAGCTGCCACTTCCTCATTTATTTACGACATTTAAAATGAGGCCAAGACCACACCAAAACAGAAAGCATATATGCTGGGGTTGAAATAGGCATTGAAATGTTGGGAGCCTGCCAGGTCCCTAGCTTACAGAATCTAGAGGCAAAAGGAAGAGTCAAGGGGCCAAAAGCTAAACATACATTTGAAACCAAATGCAACACAGTCCATACAGGAGCTTGGCTATAAACACATACTGTAGTTAACTAGTGACACACGACAAACGTGTTGTGGGCACAGCATTACTGTCTTCCCACAGTCGTAAATTTTGTGCCTGTAAATGCCACAAAGATAAATTGAAAAGAGGCAACCAAAAACACCAGGACCTCATGGTTGTCTGTAAGATGTGATGGACCCAACAAACTTTCCAGCAAGTCAAAGTGTGTACCAAAAGTCAATGTAACCAGTTCTTGTTCACATTTATCATCGAAGACACCATTCCTACCTTTGTGTTTACATAAACAGTACTTCACTGAAATACCTGCCATTTCTCGCACAAATCAACAGTACTGTAAGTAGTACATGTAGGCAAATGAGACAAGCTGCTGAAACATGTAGTAGTAGTGGAAATCTCAGGCTGTATGTGCGAAGAATGAAAACAACATGGTCGTCATGTCCGAGTGCCCGAAGCTCCGCCTTCACGATACTATAGGCATGTACATGTGCGAGTCTCCATAGCTACAGTAATATTGTAATGGTTGTGTAGCCAACTAAAATGCATGATTTGTTCTGATATCGAAAATCTGTTACACAGAAAGCATATTGAAAGCAAAATCAACGGACACTTGAGCATGGGCTTTGGGTGTAGACAGCACGATACTCTGTTTTAATGTGCAAGTCAATCTATAGGTCTTTGTAGGAGCCAACAGGGCTCCTTTCCATCGCAGATCTGCTAGTCCGAGCAAACCTCTAAGAGTGTCTGGCCCACGGGGCTTTGGGTTATTTCGACCGCTGATATGGGGCAATTTGCCAATTTGTGTGTTCTTCATTCGATCTTTACTGTACTCTATGCAAGAGACTTGTAATAACGTCCAAGTCGTTCAATTGGATAGTTGACATTGAGATCTTCAATGAAATTGCAAAGGAAAAAAAGTCAACCAAGAGGGTTATCTGAGGGTAGGATTCACAGCCTTGCTGGAATCTTTAAGATCAGCATTTTCAGGGCAGGAAAATTAGGTTTAAAATTGACACATTTCCAGACTCCTTTCATGCTTTTAAGTCAGGATTGCAGCTCCATAATCAGGAAATTAGATCAAATTAGATCAGAATTGAGTCTGTATGTAGTCAGGAAATTTCTTGTCTATATCTGATCAGTNNGCTATTTCATACTCTAATCAGACTGAGGTTCCGAGGAGGGAGTCTCTGGGTACCATTGACAGGTTCCACAAAGTCCAGTGACTTTATATTTGTACCGTTAGACACTTCTATGTAGGAAAATGAGAGAGTGGCCAATCTCCCAGTGGGGGAAGACATGGCCCATCCCAAAAATTAGCTTCATTTGCACAACATCATATGCAAAAAGCTTTTCTTTTTATAGAAACTGTAAAATACTGTAGTATCCTCAATTACACTTTGTACTAAGTAAGCCACAATTTTTGCACAGAGAAGGGGGCATTAACACTGAATGTCCCTCCACAAGGACACAGACTACCATAATTCCACTGCAGTGAAGCATATTCACAATTCCTATCAGGAATTACCCTAGGTGGTTTGATCAGCTAAAGTTTCAATCACATCCTACAGTATAGCTAAGAATAATCTACCGTTTGTCTCCTTGTCTATCAGTATTCTACCAAAAGTGTTAAATTCAGTGACAACTTGGCTACCGCTGCTTCAGCCTAGGTATTTAGGTCTCTATCGGTCAACTACCCCATTCTTCAATGCTACTGTCGAGTACAAATACAGCTAATACACCAGATAAAAAAATGCCATGACAGTGACAGCACTGTGTGTCTTTAGAGTCCAATAAAATTGAGTTCACAGGATTTCCTTTCTTGTATTTTGTTTGGGTGTGTCTACTATGTACAGTATAGAGCTGTAACTTGAGAAGAGTAGCACTTGAACCTAAATGACAAACATATGGCTAGGGTCCTTCAAACATTTTGACAGCAGTATTGTACTGACATATTAGTTACAAGTACTACTGTCATCCATTCCTTTCTCAGTTAGAGATCACTTAGACTGCGAATATGTGTACAGATGCACTCTACACAGTACTGAGCTGGGTGTACCATTCACTGTGTTGAATTAACTTGACCTGGGCTACAGTACAGGCTACAGGTACTCATCATTATAATACAGATTGGGGCACTGGGCATACCACAAAATTAAACCTGTGTACTCAAACCTTCAAGTAAACAGTAAGTTTATCAACTATGGTATTCAGTACATCTTTTATCTAAACTTGAAAATTGTACGTACCTGGACATCTACTGCCTGCTACAAGAATTGCTTAAGTTTGTTAATGTTTTATGAGAAATTCTTATCACTGAAGAAAATCTTACATTTTAAACAAAATCGCTACAAGGGTTCCATCGCGCAAGCTTCCTCTAGAGTCAAGTGCTGATCGTACATTCAGTGTGCTACACAACAAATATTCATGACTATTAAAGCTATTGTCAAAACCAATTTACAAATCCCATTAATCTCCAGACATTGTTCAAAAATATCTCACTTAAGATCTTGACGTCAAACATGACATCAAACATGACGTCAACATCTTGACGTCAAACATGACGTCATCCTGGTAACAGCACTTGTAATGTACTTTGTAAGTTCACCTCTCGGCAGGATATTTTGTCCAGAAAATACAAACGGCAAATCTTTGTAAGTCATGAGACCTAGCCAGCTGTTTAGCTACTGTCCTGCGCTACTGCACAGGTGTAGCTACTGTACGTTCCACCAGCGATACCAAGTGTGTCAATTAACAAAGTGCTGTACCTTAGTTCGAATTTCCACCTTTGGGATCATGAAGTTGTCATTAACTCCTGAGAGCAAATTCTTGAAGAATTTATCGGAAACATCACCATAGTGGCATAGTGTCAAAAAGCAACAACAAATACATATATGAAAAAATCCTCAGTCCAATTAAGTGACTGGTTAGTTGTCTTAAGTTACTTTCAAACAAGGTCCTTGGTGTGTCAATACCTGTCTCTGTGATACACCACAACAGCATATTAGGACTGTACTGAGACTTGAATTAAACCATCATAACCCACATTTCTATTTGCACTGCACACATGAACGCTCATTAACATGGCTGATACTGCTGCTAAGTGGCACAAGTAATTATCTCTAAACAATTTATATCCTTACATCGCTATCACCACATGCATCTAATATATATTTTATCAATATTTAGCTATATTATGTCTGGCTGTTTGAGACACCTGGGTTCCTGCACTTTGATCCATGTAATACCATCGAGAACACGCCGTAAACTTGATTGCCTCATCCCGTCAGCCGATGGCTAGGAGCAATCTGATGTTACAGCTACTTCATGCACTGCATCGATAATTTACCCCATCGAACGTCTCACTCACTCACACATAAATTTGACAAGAAGGTAACAGAAGGAGGAGAAGGCCTCACTTTCTATATAAGTTCACTCCAAATAAGAGAAAAAAAAATCGTAGGGCCTCGGTTTTCTAGCCATCGCAAGAAATGGAACAAACTGAAAGGAACCCATCTACAGATATTACATATTCATGCACTCAACTGAGGTGATCAGGAGAAATCACAAGTTTTGGAAATTTCACAAAATAAGAAGTTTGTTTTAAAAAGCACAAAAAGTGTTTACTACATGACAGTGTGAGTTAGGCATGATATGTAACCATGTTATCATTTAGAGTATACTATAACCATACGAGTTCAGTAGCAATTTAAAGGGAAACAGGGCATTTAGAATAAATTTAACAACATGACATACAAAGAAAATAGCTTCAAACATTGATAAACCAGGCCTGCAGTCTCTTCAATGAACTTCTGCAAAAGCTTCATCTACCCAAAACATTATGCATGTGATGAGTAACAGAAGATGCATCATTTGAATTTCGAGAAGCTTGGATGAACTTATCACTGTTGAGCAACAAATAACTGAATTTCTACATTATCTGTGAGAAAGTTATTTCTTGGAAAGGAGGCTACTGCTCTTCCTTATTGGAACAATCTATCATTCTACCTCCACAAACAATTTTTTTCAAAAACATGGTTTTTTTCTGTGAAACAAAAACCTCATTTCCCTTTAAAGTATTCCACTACTAAATGCTTGAAAAATTGTTGTAAATTTTGGCAATTGACACCTGGTTTGGCAGTGCAAATTTGCACGAAATGCAACTGATTAACGCCTGATCCCAAATGATTGATGGAAAATGCAAGACACGGTTGTTGCAAATCTTTGCCAGTTCACGTGGGGTACTTCTGTAAGCGGGTGTCAAACACAGGTTGGGTTACCATCTCTTCCGATTAATTGGGGTTGTCTCATTTTTGAAAAGTGACTGTCCTGGCTGATAAGACAAATAATGTCTATTTTCTCAAAAGTGAATTCTGACTCAGCTATTATGAATGTGTAAGACTAGGAAATATATTTGCAGTAAAACTTAATGTCCTTTAGCATGGTTACTGTATCTGAATCACAAATTGAACAGGTAACCAATCTGCAACTCAGCCTACACTGGACCCAGCCCAAACCAATTTTTTTTTTTATCAGTAAATTTTGCAGATAAATGACAAAATATTATGTCCCACTTTCAGCTTAGAGAAATATGGTAACCATAACCCTTCCCACATGTAAGTTGGAGTATCACTGTCACACTTTCTGAGCAAAACCGTTTCAATCTTTTTTATTAAAGTACATAAGATGGGATACAAGAGCATGTAGACTTTGCATAGAAACTCCAAATACTTTGTAGGACTTGTAAACCCCTCGATGCTTATACTTCCACCTTCAGCTACTTCAAAACTATTTATTTTGCAGGCCATAAAAAAACTAAATAAAAAGTTTACAAAGTGAATACTTCAAGTAGAGTCCTACTGTGTCATACCTTAAGGTAGTGGGACTGTGTCTTATCATAAATCTTTCAGGAAATCATCGTTTGTCCTATTTTTGAGAATTTAAATTGTAAAAGTGCTACTGTAGTACTGATAGAGCTTAGTAATAAAAAAGGCTTCCTTTTGTGACTTTCCTCCAAACTTTTCAAAAAATTTGGGTGCACAGCTTTTTTTTGCCTTTACAAGCAGGAACCTGAAATGCCCACTGGCAGCACAGCAAAGTGTTTTAACGTGCCTCGTGTTGATTCCTACTGTAGCTGTGCACATATTACTTCTGTGATTACAGCTCAGTCAATTCCACATTACAAAGACATCGCTCAAGACTTGAGGAGACCATTTCAATGGTTGGGACGAGGCAGTTCCAATTAAAAATCCTATTTTTGATAGACGCTGTGCACAGGGAAGGGTAAATTGTGTAGGCAGGGAAGCTTTTTTCTTTTTCTCTCTTGGCCTTACGGTGACAAACATTTTTCACAGAACTAGCATGTACAGTAAAGTAATCATGTACTGTATGATACAGCAAGCTGCAGCAAATTTAGTTTTGCCATTCTTCATTAGCAATACAGTACTTAATGTTGGTGCTAACTTCTGAATCTATTTCAAGTCATGTTTAAGTATTGCAGGAGATGTTCTGCCAACTATCTGTAAGGCACCATTACTCAAATTGATCCTGGCTCTAGAGAAAATCAAATCTACAGAAAGACTTCCTTCTTCATCCCCCTGCTGACCATATTTTACTTGTTATTGAACATGGTCACTGCTCCCATGATTACCCCCCAGAGAGGGGTGATATCAGTATCTCATGGGGGAAATTTCTGATCAATGGTCCTGCCTTGTATCTGTTTCAATTATTGTAGTTTTTCTTAAGAATGTTCCCACTTCTAGCTATCTGATGCTGCAGTGACTGTATTGAACAACTATGATAACCAGTACCAAACCCTTGTTGGAGTAGTAGCAATTCGTTAATCTCGACACCGGTACTTAATTGTACTGTAGCACTTTAAACTGTGGTTAAATATAAATATTTGAAATAATAAATTCAAAATTGTTTCAAAGATTCCATCCAAGCGGGACCTTCTTCAGAGTATGTGGAAGCTGAATTTGAGAAACGTCAAAACAAAGAAAATAAGATCTAGACGACCTTTGACAATTGACATGAGATCACAAACATTTTGAGCTTGTAAAGTTTGTAAGTGTTGTCCACTCAATGAACACTACCAGGATCAAAACCTCGGGGAGGAAGGAGGGCGATAAGATGACGTACATGACATATTACTTTCAAACTATCAGCAGTATAGTGTGTATTAATAATCTCAGCTTACCTGTGCTGTTATGGCCGGTTAAAACTAATACTTTTGATCCACGTTCAGACGTTCCCATAAAACCATACCCACTCACACGTAACTTCGCCCAGGACCACCACAGAGTAACTGCAACACTGTGCAGCAGTATGATGAACTTCGAGATCTAGTAATGAAACTTAACTCAGTTTGTGATTCCAACAATATCCTCTGGCTTATCCAATGGCACTGTCTATATGCAGTGATCAGGTGGAATTATTCAAATATATAACCGTCATGTCAGTGTTTTCTTATCCTGTGTGTCTGCGTGTTTGTGTGTGTGTATTATACAGCTGTTTGCTTGTCAGTTTATTGATCAATCTATGAAGGTCTGAGTGCACACTCAATGGGGTCTTCCCCAATCTATGCATCACCCCATCCTGCAACAATGGGCTCTGACACAATGGCCTCTTTATGAAAGCCACTAGTTGGGGGAAGAAGGATCAACGGCGCTGGTCCAGGTGACACATTGGGGGGAGAGAACAATGGATGACCTTCCATGGGCAATAAATAGATAGAAAGAATAAGACTGCATTAAAAAGAAGTATTAAAAGCAATGACTCCCAAAAAAGTAAACCTCAAAAAACCTGCTGTTCAAGCCACTGGAAAATTAACTCAGATGTTATTGATAAATCCTGAATCATTGCTGTGTATTTGAATGCAATTATGCCAAAGCAACAAAACTACTGTGCCCATCTCAGCTTCACAACATCATTACAGATTTAGAAGTCTCCCGTTTTGTTTTCCTTCTGTATCTGTTCAGTGTTTGTAAGTAATTTTATTATATTTTCAATACTTGATGNNGTATCTGTTGTTGAGGCAATGGTTGCCATTGTGAATGTTCACTCTTTCCTCTTGCTGATTCATGGTAAAAACTTTTCACTAGAATAGCATAATGAAAGGTAATGTAATCCACCTGTCCTTTGAGTCACTTAAGAAGAAAATGAGGATAGCAAGATTTAAAAGACACTTGAAGAAGCTACAGTTGGGAAAATTGTGGATTTTATCAATGGCAAGATTTATGGAGTTTCAGCTGGTTATAAAATGGGCAACTGGCATACAGTGTAAAATCTGCCACATAATCATGTAAAAAAATACGTCATTAGTACAGTTTCAAAACCTTAATTTTCTAGTGTGATATACTGTGAAGAAACACCGGCATTGAACTGTTTATGTAAAGAATTCATTGCAAGGATTTCATTAGTATGTTTCACGTATTCCAAAAACGAAATCTGCGTGTTGGTTTTAGAAAAGCCAAAAACCATTCTGGGTTGTCCAAAAGACAAATGAAACGTCTAGAATCCTGATATATGTCAGAAATTCTATGCATCTCAGATGCCAGAATTGACTTTGTACCACCCAAGGCTTTAATCTTTACTGTTAGAAGCAACATCAGAAAAAAAACAAAGAAAAAAACCACAATCTAAATTTCTCAATCATTTTACCTGGAGTTGTCATCCGTCGTGTGAACCCACGGATGATGTCGGAATCCGGCTCTGAAAGTGGCACCATCCGGATCCAACACTTCCACTAATGTCCGCAACTAAGAACAACATCATAATCATTCCCATAGGTAGGTAGGATACATCGTGCAACGCGAAATGTCGTGACTTTACGTGAACTTGTAACTTACCTGAAGTAATATTTTCGGATAACCCGGGTATCCCATAGACTATGGGTGGTGGGTACCCGGTTACGAATTTTAAACCCTGTAAAACATTTTAAATCTGACTCGACAGCTTTGGTTCACCTAGGCCTTCCTGTCTTGTATTCCACTTTTTTAAATGACGTAAAAAATGCCCTCTTACCTGGGACACGGAGGAACATCTTCTGCGTTATTTTCTCACAGAAAAGAAATCATTTGAACTGCTCTTGTGTGGAAAAAGGATCACAACTTGAAAATTTGGTAAAATGCTTTTCCGAGAGGAAAGATGTTTAGTTATAGATCCACGTACAGCCTGACAACTCAGTAGGTCTGTATTATATCATGCTGATGGCATGCCAATGGAGGAATATTCCTTCTTCCGTTATATTTCAGTGACTCCACGATCACAGACTTTCATTACTTTCGAATCAGCAACCCATTAGGGTCTCTGGAGCTAAACATCCACACTGTAAAGTATAAATCCGTATTCATGAAACAGGCGTTCACTGTAGTATACAGCAGCAGTGCATACAGTACTGGTACTGTCTGTATGTATGTATGCAATCTGTGATCTCTTTCCAAATGATAGGCTGAAACTGATTGTGCAACACAACACTTGGATTATTTTGTAGCACTTGATATAAACAACAAAACAGGAAACTGTGAGACGTTTGTGCAAGTTAAAGCTGCTCTAGAGCAATGAAGTACCACAATATAATAGAGACTTTCATCTCTAGCAGGTAAAAATACATCCACAGGATGACAGAACAAGCCACGATGCTGGTACTGACACGACGTACGGATCGTTCGGAGGCATCGGAGAGAGACGACGCTGGCTCGGGATTTTACGGCAAAATGCAGGTGATCGCCAAAAGCCGGCGAATGAACAATGTCGTGAAAAATAATATACCAGCAAATTATTTTCAAATCTGCTATCACAGTCAACTGCATGAACATTACAACTGTCAACTTTGAGTACGACATCATATTAATACAATCTGGCATAGCAGTGTGCTGTACTTTGCACTTTAATCCATGCTACCGCTGTTTGCATAAACCACCACGACTTCCCTATATATTGCAGGTTACCATAACTATCTACTGTACACCCTCCAAAATTAACATTGGAGTCTCACTCTGCCTGCTACAGCCTGGAAAATGAAAACACGATTGATTTAAATCCAAGCCTTCAACTTGGCAATCTGTGAAAAATATTCCAATGATGAGTTCCAACACCATACATTTGGAACCTTAGAAGTTCAAAATCTACACACTTTTACAGTTCAGTAAATCAGACCAGAGGTTGCTGTCTGGGTCACATACAGTTACACACTTGACTGCCAAAAAAAGTGGATGATTTTTATGAAGTCTTGTGGGTTTAACCCCAAAGAGACTTTCACCAATTCACAGTGTCATACTCAGATCTCTGATTTCTGGCCAAATCAATTCAACTTTTACACCCAGGTCTTCGACACTACTACGCCAGCGTCACCTCTTCCCTGCCAGCTGAGACAAAGACTTCGAGGGAATGGCGCCGGTGGAAGACGGCATAAATTTCGGTAGTGAATTAGTGCTGTACCTTTAGTCAGTACTCTGTAAATAACATTCTCAAGACAATGCAGCAAATATTTTTTATAAAGAATGTTGTGTGCATGCATACTTTGCATAATTTTGGGACTTTTTCACCCAACCTGCAGAGCTTTGTACAACATAAATGGCAGTGCTTTGATAGTCAAACAATGACACTGCATTGTACTGTCCTTGTGCAAATTTGCCGATGAATGCAAATTGGCAATACATCAAATTAGACGGTAACTGTCCCGGTGATGTCTACCAATCTTTGGTACTGCATGTCCTGAAAATCCAATGTTGCAAACAAAGGGTTGTGGGTAGGCATCCCAATCCCACATATTTACACCGTAAATTAAAAATCTGCTGGATCCACAGTACAGCAGATCTACAGTATTATCAACGCTGAATAACAGCTTGACAACGATATGCTACATGATGCTTTAAATCCTGACCTGGCAAGACATTTGATACTAAGCAGTATGGACAACAAAGCTTTCCTCGATCTCGATGTGGAAATAAAATAAAAATAGTCATACTTAAAAAGAGGGGAGCTACAAGTGGATTCACCATGCAGCAAAGGGTACCTTCAAAAGTTCAAGTTCAGGTAGTCATATGTCACTAAACTGCCCTTTTAAGTCAGTACTTTCTTTTGACTTGTACAAACAAGGGATCTATTTTACACACTGACAAGCATTCAAATTTCAATTGAACATCCAAGTTTTGATGGAAGTTTGATTCCACTTCTCAACTACACTCCATGAAACATGCAACAAAATGAAATTGAGTAATTTGAGGAGGGTTTCTAGACTATCGGGAAAAGCGGAAGGACCAAGTGGGGACAGGAGCAGAAGGGGTCAAGGGAGAACAATACTGATCTACTCTGATTGAATTTGGAATTGCATTTACTTAATGCTGTAATCTAGGGAACAACAATTGCAAGACAGGGTGAATTATAAAATAATGTACCAATGTTACATACTGTTTATACCACCTGTAAACAAGGAATCTTTGAGATGGTATGGCATGTATGTGCACGTGTGTGTGTGTGTGTGGTGTGTGACACCTTGGCTTATAAACAGGGTATCTCAAGTTCAAGTAAAGTTACCTGAACTTCAAACTTGGTGTGTAGGTACAGTCCATTGCGAGTAGATAATATCTGTACTTTCAGGTGGGTCAAAGGTCATTTGAGGTCACCAAGAGGAGTCTTGAAAGCCTGAGAATGTTGCTGGGATTTCAAACTCTGACCGATGGTAGCACTTGATAAGTAGATGACCTCCGTGAAGTTTTGGGCAGGTCAAAGGTTGCATGATGTCAGTAGAGGTCATAGTTTGAAAACCTTATCTGCATCTCCATGAGGGAAAGTTTTGTGAATAGCTTGTGAGTAGGTAGTCCATTGTGAGTAGAAGATCCCTATTCTTTTTCAGGTCTAGACAAAATGTCATTTGAGGTCACCACAGGAGAAAGCCTGAAAACACAAAAGTATTGTACGCCTCGACAACAAAGCTGCTGGAATTTCAAACTGCAAGCATTGGTAGCACCTGATGAGGAGATGATTTCTATCAAGTAGAGGAGAGGTCAAATGTCATGTGAGGTCAGTATAGGTCATAGTTTAAAACCTTGCAAACACACTATCTTGACTTCTTGAGGGAGTAAAATTGTAAGAACTTCAAAGGTGTTATGCAAGTAGTCAAAATTTGTTAATACATGATCGCTACTTTTTCCAGTTAGGTCGAAGGTCATTTGAGGTAAACAGAGGATAAACTCTGAAAACATATGAAGAAAGCTACCTCAGCAACAGAAAGTTACTGGTTAAAGCACTGTGATGAGTAAATAATCTCTATCAAGCTGAGGGAAGGTCAAAGGTCAACCTTGCAAACATAGTATCTCCATACAGGAAAGATGTTGGAACTTCAAACTTTCATGGAGAGATTTTCACAGAGGTTTAAATCATGGAGGACAAAGGTCCTTTGAGGTCACCAGAGGTTTTAAGTCAATTTCAACTGAATGTAGGGGGAACTTCAGACTGTACACAATGGTTGCTCTTGATGAGTAGATTTAATCTCTACCATGTTTTGGAGAGGTCAACGGTCACATGAGGTTAGTTTAAGTCATACTTTGAAACCTTGTACAGTAGGCATGATACAGCTTGTCAAGAAGGGTCTACAGGTGAGTGAACTTATAGTTGGTATTTTGATTATCCTTTCTTTTTCATACAAATTGGCGAGGAATCACAAAGTCCTTTGACTTTCATTTTTTTTCCCTCTACATTTGAGGGTACATCAGTGTTCAAAGAGACTGTTGTATGCACATGTACACTTCTCTTAAGAAACCCGTCCATGCACTCTACTGTCCTGTACTACTGTAGACGTCACAAATCTCTTTTGCACTGCTTTCCTTTCATCTGTGCCAAACTGTAAAATTGTTAGCACTTGATGAGTAAATAATCTCTGTAACAACACCTGTTACTCAGTTACTGTAGCCTTTGAATGACCAAGAATGGTCTTTGCAAAATCTGCATTACGTCTGGATGGTGAGATCCTCCACAGTATGACTTTTCCATACAATTTCTAGGCAATTCCATGTACAGAATGAGGCCCGGGCATGAACCACAGATGACCTCCGAGGGACGACAGTTCACTCAATCTCTTCTGAAAGTCATCAAGAATTTTATAACCTTTAAAGGCCATTTCCACTCATACGTACAGTGTACTGATCATTTGACTGGCTGGTCATGAAATTAAGGCTTTTGTGTGTGAGGGTGTGTAAATGTTTTTAACACTTAGTTTATGTTGAAAAGTCAAACTGAAAGTCTATTATGATTCAAAACTATGCACCGACCACCTATGGTGCAGTCTCCTGTACAGTACAGTACAGTAACTCTAAAGCCAGGGGGGAGGTGAGTTACAGCAGTTTACACCCTGGAACGCACGCACAAATCAAGGATATTATTCACAAGATCTATGCATGAACTACACTACATACTCTTAATCCATATTAAAATCTACATCAGTCATTTTAAAGTGATTGCGTGTGTACTGAAAAACCAAAAAGATAAGATCATGTTTGATCTTAACTTTTTCTTCGTTTTTACATGTACACGCGAGGTTG
>VJOZ01020541.1:0-10172 GCA_009801055.1 Stichopus horrens | reverse complement strand
TTTGGGATGCCTTCCTTTTGTTCTGCGGAAACCACTGAGAGTATCAAAGTCAGTTGCCTTGAGTGGACAATAGCGCTATCATGTATAATCCCAGAGCTTGTTTCTGCATTCTCTAAGAGACTTAAATGATTATACTGCACAGATTTTTTTAATTACTTCTTGGCGCAACTGTAATTCATACATTCAGCTGAGTGTGTGGATGCATTGTTGAGAAAGGGCTCACAGAAGTGGTAATTCTTCAGTTAGCAAGACCTACAAAACTTAGGAAGAGGTAGACTTTTGAAGCTAACTTTTAAAGCTAACTTTTGAAAAATAACATGAGGCTGCTAGCTCTAGTTACAGTGTAGGACTAAAGCTAGTTTTTCATTTTGTTAGACTTGTATTAAGTTGTGCAGTAATACTGGCTTATAGGCCTTAGGCACCATCGTCAGTCAAGGCTTTACAGTATGACACAAGGAAATGAGGGGAATAGATCCGGTACCATGACTCACAGCTAATGGGGTAGGCTACCCGCTTCCCCATCACCAGTCCACCATCATTTCATGCATGCATTTTGTTTCAGTTTTGTCTTCAGCAACAAAAACTGAATTTTGAACAAGGTAGTAGTAAATGCAACTAACTCAAAACCAGATAAACAGTGAACAAAGATTTTTCAACTGTTATTTTGTTTTCATGAAAGTAAATTTGGATCACTCAGATGTAAGGTTCAAAATTTGGAATTAATCCTTCATACAATTATGGGGAAAAGCATGCTGCTCTATATACCATACTGATCCTTCGTTAAGCGCTTTGTGTTTGTACTTTTATTGGGCTCTATATAAATCTATCTTATTAGTATTATTGTTATTATACTGTACAGCAAGGTTGGAAAACCTTGCCAAGCTTCTGAACCTGATTCATTGGAAATCATGATGCTTGCGAGAAATCCTGCATGTCTAGACACATTTTTTTTTTAATAAGAAAATAAAAACAGGAAAAACTTCATGATACATAGACAAATAGTGCAATTTGCCTCCATGCCTAACCATGATGTCCAGTGTATTCACAACGACCATGCAAGTTACCAAAAGTTATCGCCAGTGTACTTTTAGGCCGCCCTGCATTTCCCATGAACCTCAGTGCCCACAGACGATTCCTGCAGAGCTTGTGCACAATTTCATCTCCATTGGTTTTAATGTTTTTTTTTTCTGAAGTCAGCATGACAGATTCTCTGTGCAATTTGAATGGAGTGCTTTCAGCGGTACCTATACACAACATGTATACATAGCAGGGCAAACAGACCCACATGGAAGTGCTTGCCCTTTGCATCCTTTGTTATGGTACAGTCTTACACCCATATGCAAGTGTAGCCCCAAACACCATTCTAGAAAACATAACATTACACCCAGTAAGAAAATTGCCACTATCACCATTTTGAATTGCAGGGGAGGTGACTTTTCTTTTTATCTCTTTTTTTTGCTGAAAATTTCTACTTAATGGTCACATTTAATGGATAGAAAGTTCCTTACAAATGTCGTAGCCGAACAGGTGGCTGAATTTGAGTGTTATGAATGTGATAAGTGGTATGTCACAGGTGTTTGTGTGAGTTATAGGTTAAAACTCTAGACACCAAACTACAAGTCGTCAAGTAAATGATCAAATTGTCAACACTGAAAGGGTAAAAACATAAATAGAATTGAATGTTTCAAAAGGTGAAACCAGCCAACCAAAAAGCAACTTATGACTCTGTGCAACATACACATTACCACATGAAATTTTCCTTTTCCTATTTGCCACAGGACTGATGTATAGCTTTTAAGTGAAGAATGCCACGATTGAGACATTTAATCTAGGCCTATTGCATATTTATATAGCTTAATATCCGGCTCAAGTTCCACTCATTTCTGACATTTTGTAAGTGTCACTTCTTCTTCACATTTAAAATGTACTGTATATTGCAACAACACAAATAGCCTAACTTAAACTTTCATGATTGATTTTTCAAACGTTGTACGAGTTTTCAGTTATATTTTTTGTGCTCAGCTGCAACAATACTACCCCTTTGATATGCTAGGAACACCAACTGTCCTGGGACTTTCCCCCTGGACACCTAAAGGGGTTCCACCCCAACACAAATGTCAGCAGGAAATCGATAGACTTTCTGTTGTGTTTGTGAGAAATTTAGGACGGTTTTTCAACCCGGCTGTACAGCTGCAGTAAAATGATGTACTCAGATATCATGTTGGAAAACACTGATCTGCGACACATGAGAAGGCAGAATTAATTTGCAAATGTTGAAATGCTAACCTCTGATTGACTCTTGCAGAGACTTTTTCATAAAGTGTCTTATCTACTACAATAGAAGTGCAATGCTAGGTACAGTCTTCAAAGTTTACAAATTATGACATCAGCAGTACTGCCGTTATCAGTTCTATGGCAGTTAGTCTACTGTACGGTCTTAAATTTGAAATTGAGCTTGTAAATTGTGATAACGAACACATGCACACTTGAAGAGAATCTATTTGTTTTTTTAAATCAATGGGTGATGACTCCACAAATATATGCAACAAACTGATTGTTTTTGTTCATCTTAAATGGCTTGCATAAAATTTCTGCTATTTCTGCTATTGTCTCAGGAATTGTTGAAGTAGTGCCACTGCCTTCTTTTATTTTCATTGCAATGGATAGTGCTTACTTTATAATGTGTATTGTACATTTACTGGTCGTCCGAGAGTAATCCCTAGAATTATACCTAACTAGTAGCTCTGAGGACAATAAAAATTTATGGAATGGCTCCGAATTTTGCCTTGAAATGAAATTTAATAAAAACAAAGCATGAAAGCAACCAACAAAAGCAGTCTCTCTTAATCTTGCAAGTATTGTAAATTTATTGGAGGTGGAAGTTCAGACCATGTGCTTGTTTTCACGTTCTACGACATGTCACACCCACATGTCACCAGTCACGTTTTATATTTAGGGTAGCATTTTCTGTCATGTCTGCTAGAGTCTTCTCCCACTTAATTGCACAATTACTTGGTTTTATAGGATTGTATAGGCAACATTTTTCCTGCATAGTGCACAATAGTCACAGACATGAAATAGATCAGTACAGCATAGTGCACAAAAGTCACAGACATGAAATAGATCAGTACAGCATAGTGCACAATAGTCACAGTCCTATAGCATCAGTTGGCTGCTACACTATATGAATTGAGGTCTCCTACCCCTTACCCCAAATACTGTTACTGTGTTGACTCTTGTCAACTCAGTGAATGAAAACCTATTTACTATGAAGTTTTTATCTTTGTGTCTTTGTTTTACTAAGATTTAAGAAACATAACAACATTATCAACAGAAGTACGTACTATGGGTCGCAAGCGGATGCAAGAAGCTGGCTCAAGACGTAGGAAAGTGCTCCAGCTAGACAGTAAGAAACCAAGTGAGTCACAGTAAAATTATCAAATAACTTTACGACAGTACTTTCTGACTCTGTAGTGTGATGGTGCTACACTGGCTGAGCGTTACATTCCTGAATTTACAGTATTGTTGTACGGTAGTCTGTTTAATTAGCAAAAACATTTAATGTCCGTATTCAGCCTGTATGCATAAATGGGAGTGCTACAGCTGTTAAACTGATGAATTCTCATCAGGTAGCACCTGCTGAGTATAAACTCTACAGATTACTTTGTTATTAGAGGAAGTCATTGATATGCAGGCAAGTTAAATTGTTTCAATAAAACAATAGGTTTGTTTCCACCATCACTAAGCAGTTTGCAGATGAGTGCATCCCTACCAAATTACTTTAACCTAAAAATGTTTGGATTGAATGATTTTTACAAGAGGAATTTTGGTTGGCACCTACAAATTTTTGTCCCACAGTTCATATCTCGACTGGTAACATATATCAAGAAATCAACAGTAAACAGTTTTGCAGCCTTAAGCGTGGCATAACTGCTGACATACTGGGAATGTTGAATGTCACCAGAGACAGGTCCCATACGCAGCTTTTTCAGTCGGGTGGTTGGATCTTACCACAATCTCAAGAATAAGCTTGGACTGATCTCATGTAATGTGACATGATGCTATATACTAGATAATGTCGAGTATTTTGTGTGTGTTTTGTCACATAATATCATAGCCCAATTCCTTTTGCTAATTTATTACTGTGATCACTAAGGGTACCTTTGCTTGCATACATGGAAACTACATGGTATTCTTAACTTAAGTCTGGTGAAACTTTCTAATTAATATTCTTCATTCTTTGAAAACTGCTTGAATTTTACTCTCTGAATTCTGGTAAGTTACGCTCTCTATTGAGCAAAATTGCCTTTTCTCACACAATAGCATGGTGGGTCATTCTTTTGTCTTAGCTTTCCCATGTCTTTGTACTGACCTTAGAGAACACAGCATCTCTTTTTCTAAAAAGGACCATGTACAGTTGCTCCTGTTATGGTGTCATCTACTTTATTATTATTTAGCACTTGCCCTCTCTGTCATCTTACGTCTGCTCTTAGGTTTGACTTGTTCATAACTTTATTTAGAAGGTAAATCCTTCTAGTGTGTGGATGGAACATGAATAGTGTCTCTTGATGGACACTGTCATAATTTAATTTTAAATTTTCATAGGTATTCTCTTTTGAATTTGTGAAAGTTAAAGGTCATAGATATTTTATCACTGTTAATAGTATGACATCTGTAGAATTTACCTATGAATTACAGGTGAACTTTTGTTACTTCATCCAATTACAGTCATTCTTGTATTCTGTTTTACATGTTAATCACAAAAGATATGAACCACTTCAGTAAGAGTTAACCTCTTTCTACCATTGCCCTTCCTTAATACATTGTGCAGCTCTTCCTACCATGCCCCTACTGTTGGTCAATGATTGCGTTATTAGTAAGTAGCCATTTTAGTAAGTGCAGAGCTGTCTTCTTACAATGCCCCTACTGTAGGTCAATGATAGCAGTATTCATATATTTTTCTTCTTTGAAATTCAAGGATTGTCCCAACCAAATGCTTTAAGTGGATTAGTTGGTCAGTATGAAGGCAGTGATGAAGATGAAGATCAGGATTACAACTCTGTTCCCCCTCCTGGTGAGTTTGCAGTAATTAAAGCAAACCTTGTTGAGCTCTCGATGGCCAATGTAAATTTCCTGTGTTTCCTCTCACTATTTTGAGAGGTTGCACCTGATGTGGCAGCATTGAACCTGTTGGTCAGTACCTGCTATTATTCAGTGGACAAAGAGATTCTGGAGTTAATGTTTATCTTTAAGCCCACATGTATGTCATATCTTTACACATATTTAAGTCATTCTTTTTGTTTTTGTATGACAACTTGAATGATAAAGACTGAGATTGTATTCAGTGCTTGTTATCACAATTACTTGGTACAATATTCAATTATATTTAAATCTAAAAATTTTGTTAATGAATTTATAAAGCAAGCAAAATTTATGTAAATATTGTAGTGAGAGGAGGTTTCATCCCTGAGCACTGTCTTACTGATTTGATGTTTCCATTTTTCTCTTTGTTACTTTCTGTTACTGAATTTTCCAATTTTCTTTCTCCAATACATCACTCACATTTACTTACCTTTTTCTGTTGTTGGTTTTTATAGCAAATGGAAACAAGCCACCAGATGTTATGGATACTAAGCTGGCAGATTTTCTAGCTGTAAGTGATTTGATGTACCTATTGAATATTCCTCGACAAGAGTGTTATCAGAAATTTCTTGTTTTGTGTTTGATACTGTGTTCCTTGTGTTAGTACTAACTTATATAATCTCTGAAGAACAGTCATGAAGAAATTACAGTTGTTCATGAGTTCCCTATTTTCAGTTGTAAATTGGAAACAACCTCAATATTTAGTGTCATTTCCTTTCATATTTACCCCATATGTTTTGCTTAGAACTTTTTTAACCATTACTGCATTATAGGAAATTGATGCTTTGGATAGTGGCTCCAACACACCACAGGACACCGAGCCAGACAGCACAGAAACACAGGTTGCTGCAAAAACTAAAGAAGGAGAAACCTCCGGTAATGTGGAAGAGACAGTGACTGGTGAGTAGTATCCATAGAGTAGGATATGTTAATGGTACTACAGGTCTAGGAATGGAGAGGCATAGTGCTGTTTGAAGTAAGTCATTTTGTTTGCAATAAGAGATGAGAGTTATTCTAGTATGCACTAGAATTGAAGGTCTGCTGTACATACACTTGCTTGCTTTGAGAAGAAAGAATTTGTTTCACATAGACTGTTCTAAGACTGGATGACATGTTAGTTTAACTCCTCTACTAGGCTAACTACTGTGGCTGGAATGTTGGTTGACCATGTGACATGGTACTAGGCTAACTACTGTGGCTGGAATGGTGGTTGACCATGGTGCTTTTTAAGTGTATTTACCTAAAGAAGGAGGCAGATTTGTGTCTTAGAAACTATTCTATGAATGTTTGACATGTTGGGCTAGCTGCTGTACTTTAAATGTTGGTTGAACACTTGCTGTATACATTTGTGTATGGTAATATGAAATAGTGTCAGGTAAACAATTCCATGACGGTGGGACATGTTAGGCTAGCTACTATTCTGGAATGTTGGTTGAATGCACTGTTTAAGTCAGTCTTGCAATCCCTAGGTCCCTGGATCAAATTCGGGTGGAACCACTTGGAAATATTCTGGGGACTCTGCGGAGGGGGTTATTTGGTTATTTCAATTTGGGTTTCTGCTGTCTGATTCAGGTCCCATGTGCTTCAGGTTGCTCGGTGCAACTTATGGGCTGCTGAACTTGTTAGGTCCTCCACCCCTCCCAGCCTTTGTGAAAGTGGCTAAAGACTGGAAATGCTCTCTCGTCCATCAGATGGTGACATTAAATGGTGATCCCAGTTGTGAGCAGATTTGGGCTTGTGTGGGATTGTTGGTTCACCGATGTCTTGTTACCTTGTGAACACTGATCAAAAATAGTAGGCAAATTTTGCCAGTGTTCATGTTCTATCAACATGTTATAGGATGAGTGATAAGTCTTTTAACTCTCTGATCCTCAAATTACAAACTATTCTATGATCGTGGGACATGTTAGGCTAAGTACTCTACTGGAATATGGATTAAATAGTGTGAACATGTGCTGCATACTGTAAGTGTGTTTATCTCAAGAAGTAAGAATATTAGTGTCACGTAAACTATTCTATGAGCTTGTGACATATTATGCTAACTAATGTGCTGGAATGTTCGTTTGCTGTTCAAGTTTTTTATCTCAATACGACAGAATTGAAATTACTTTTAAAAGGATCTTGTAAGTGTCATGCTGTTACTTCATTGAAAGAATTATAAGTTTGAATCCAAGATCAATGCATTTTCAGCAAGTAAAAAGGTCTAGAAAGTTTTTGTCCATGACATCTGATATAATAAGAAATGAAACACTCATCAGTTCACCAACGGTTCATGTTGTCGAATCATTTAGCCTGAAACTCTTTCCTCTCCAACCTTTGACCTTCTGGTAAATAGTTGAAATTGAGCTACATGGCTTAGTCAATTTTGTTAATTTTTCATCCTGCAGAGTCACAAGATTGGCAGGAAATATTAGATCCTAACACAAACTGCTATTACTATTGGAATTCAAGGACCAATGAAGTAACTTGGGAGATACCAAGTATGTTCAAGCAACCCTTACCTACCACGGCAACTACCGAGGAGGGACTTGAGAGTGCAACCCCAGAGGAGAGAGAACCAACATTACTTGAAAAACTTACTCGTCAGGAACCAGACTCTAGTGGTGGGGGAAAGGAAAAAGAAGGTGAAAAAGGAAAGTTAGATAGTCAATTAACAGAAGAGGGGGTAGCTGAGACCACCATTGAGGAGCCATCAGGAGGTGTTGTCACGGGTGTAGTTGGATATGAGTCACCAGAAGAGACCACCAAGGAGGTACCATCAGGAGGTGCTGTGAGGAGTGTAGTGGGGTATGAGTCACCAGGAGAGGGAGATAGCAACAGTGATGAGGAAGATACAAATGAAACTAATAAACCTCCTAGCGAATTGAGGAAAAGTGATGATGAACAGGCACAAAATGATAAAGATCTTGCTTTCGAAAACACTGAGGACAGAATACCGCTGGAAGAGAGGCAGATATTTGACAGAAAGTCCATCCTAGATGAGTCGAGGGTGGGGAGGAAACCAGAGAGAAAATCTGTGGCAGAAGATGAAGAAGAAGAAGATGAAGATCTCTCTCGATATGAACTGTTTGAGGAGGATGATGAAGAAGAAGAGGAGGCGGACAAAGAGGAACATAAGACTGGTAGGAAGGATGATACTGACGAAGAAGGAGAGGATGTTGAAGATATAGATAAGCAATTAGAGAGAGAACTGGAACAAAAAAAGGTAAGGACACAACTTAGTTGGAATATCACAAACAAGAAAAGTAGTAGGTGGTATGTCAGACAGGTAAGCTATCAGTTAATGTGGAGGGCAGGTGATATTCCATTATATTGGTAGCTCGTAATGGTAGCTGGTATTAGTACAGTAACTTGGTATGTCGTTTTAATATCAGTGGACAAGGCAGGTGATATTCCATTACATCGGTAGAGCTGGT
Organism: Stichopus horrens; assembly: GCA_009801055.1. Lineage (NCBI taxonomy): Eukaryota > Metazoa > Echinodermata > Holothuroidea > Aspidochirotida > Stichopodidae > Stichopus > Stichopus horrens. Next base: position 1,614 of record VJOZ01020541.1, on the reverse strand, counting down.
AATGGTAGCTGGTATTGGTAGCTGGTATGTCAGTTAATATCAGTGTGCAAGGCAGGTGATAGTCCATTATATTGGTAGAGCTAGTAATGGTAGCTGGTATTGGTAGCTGGTATGTCAGTTAATATCAGTGCACAAGGCAGGTGATATTCCATTATATATTGGTAGCTGGTAATGGTAGCTGGTATTGGTACAGTAAGTGGTATGTCAGTAAATATCAGTGTACAAGGCAGGTGATATTCCATTATATTGGTAGAGCTGGTAATGGTAGCTGGTATGTCAGTTAATATCAGTGCACAAGGCAGATGATATTCCATTATATTGGTAGCTGGTATTGGTACAGTAAGTGGTATGTCAGTTGATATCAGTGTGCAAGGCAGGTTATATTCCATTGTATTGGTAGCTCGTAATGGTAGCTGGTATTGGTAGCTGGTATGTCAGTTAATATCAGTGTACAAGACAGGTGATATAACTTTATATTGGTAGAACTGGTAATGGTAGCTAGTATTGGTAGCTGGTATGTCAGTTAATACCAGTGTGCAAGGCAGGTGATATTCCATTATAGTGGTAGCTGATATTGTTAGCTGGTATGTCAGTGATCAAGGCATGCGACATTCCATGGTGAACTAGTTAGCACAGTAAAGTGTATGGCAAATATGAAACAGTTGATGATCCTTTTAGTTAAAGCTAGTATGTCACACGTTCAGGTGTTATTCTTATCACCCTGTAATGTTAATGTTTTGTAGTATTTGAATGTCAGAATGCAGACAATTTTTTTTACAAAGTTAGACATTCTGGAAGAAATTAAAGGTGCAAGACATTTATGATAATAAACCCTTTGTGACCTGCAAAATACCTTAGTGACTCCAGAATACCTGTTCCAATTAGTGGTTTTTCTTTTAAAAACATGTAAGTGCTTAATAGCCTAGATTTATTAGTGCATTTCTCCCTATTCAATTTGTTGGTTATTCAGATGAGAAGTTTGAAGTCCTTTTGTAATACAGGTTGAGTTTAGTGTTCATGAGTCTGGGAATGCAAAGAGAGAATTATCATGCATGGATTGACAAATTTCAACTCATGTTGTGATGAGCATAAGATCTAAACATTTACAGACCTATGAAATATAAAATACAAGAGAGTAACTTGATGGCCACATTTACAGGTATGAAATATAAAATACAAGAGAGTAACTTGATCGCCATAAACTCAAAACTTGGTGGCTATGTATAAACATGAATTATTTAGGGCTTTAAAGTTTTATGGAAATAAATATTTGATCATCAGGCTGAGCTCAGAAAGCTAGAACTGATGGATGATCAAGAGGTAGAGCAAAATCAAGGTGAAGATAAGAAGATGGATGACGAGGAAGAACCAGGTGACAATGAGGTTGGTGATGAGGATGAACTAGAGGAGGAAGTGATTCAGAAATTGGAATCAGATCTCAAGAGGAAGCTAGAAGAGTTAGGAGGAATTGATGATAATGGCGAGATGGATGTGAACAGCGGAGAAACCGGAAAACGGAAAATAGAGGAGGTAGAAGAAGGTGAGAACCCAGAAGGTAAGTTAAAATGACATTATGATCAGTTACATGTTAATCATTCACATGTCATAGTGAAG
>VJOZ01020540.1:4954-24876 GCA_009801055.1 Stichopus horrens | reverse complement strand
TAGATGTGAAATAACACATTGAAAGTCAGGCTTCCCTACAAGCCTGAAAATGTCTGACATACTGCAGAACTGGCAAAGGCTGTTTTCCATTTTTTTGGCACTCTTCCTGTACCTGTCAAGGTCTTCCAACGCATAAACTCTTTAGTTCAGTGATTGTGTAAACTTCATGAATGCCCCTACATTCAGTAAGATACCTTTCATGCTTGAAACCAGGGGAGCGTGTTATTGACTTGGACAGAAGATTTAAGTACTGCTAATACTTTAAGACTCACTAAATCGAGATAAGCTCTGTAATTGGCTCAAAGGTATTTCTATCCTTTATTTGCCAGATCCAGTTTAATATCAATTATCATAAATATTGGTTTTATGATTTTTTCCTGCAAAATAATGGCCTTCTTTACCTTTAAGGTCCAGTGTTATGTCATACTGCATGCACGTTGGCTTCACACGGTATAATTTTGTTTTGTGTATTTTACAGGCATGATAAGGTTATGCAGTGCAGAATCCAGTGGTTTACAATCTTTAATGCAAATACTGTGTGTTCCACAGGAAGAGAACAGGGTAAGACATCCTTATGTAGAACTCCCTCGATGTTACCGTAAGTCATAGTTTGAATGCAAATAAAATGTATTCCACATGTTGGTTACAGCGTAAGGTGATTACATCTTGTGTAGAACCCCCCTAGTGTTTATGTCATAATTTGAATGCAAATAGAATGTGCTTTGCATGAAGAGAGCAGGGTATTGATTGACCCAGTTACAGACTGCTCCTAATGTCGCATCATAGTTTTTAATGCAAATACTCTGTTCAACGTGCTCCACATAAAGAATATAGGGTTTAGATGATTAGAGCTCCCTGTTGTGTTATCATAGTTTTTAGTACAAATTCTACGAGTTCAACATGAATAGGACTCCCCAAATTTTTTCTCTTTTTTTTCCATTTATGAATTCAGCAATATTAACTTTTGTATCAATCTTGTTGTTTGACTTTTAGATGTTCATCTCATTAAACTTCAGTCTTGATGTGACTGAAATATTTGCTGAGCCTCTTGTGTGATTGTGTGTGTATGTGTTGTTTTGGTGTTTTTGTTTTCATAGAGATTTTAAAAGCAGTTTGTGTGATATTTTCTGAATGTTTTTTTTTAAATGGAGGCCTACAGTATTGTTAATTTGGGGATAAATTCAAGGAAATCAAAGCAGAGTTCTTCATGGAAATAGGGGGGACTCTCTTAAGTTTCAGTTCAGTTAACCTTTTTGCGAGACATTACTCATCTTAGGTACATTCTAAGTTTCTTTACATTTCACTGTTTATGTAGGGTAATCTTTAGCCATAATGTTAACATCTACACTGCTGTCATCCCATTTGATTCATCATCGTCTCTTAGCTGTGGTTGAGTTTGTCTTACTAGAGTTGGATGGTGTTCACATCCCAATGTTAACATGAATTATGCTCACTGCACATATCACGATATGCCTATTGTCATCATATAAAAAAAAATATGTACTCATGACAATAAATTCCTGTTAATATGTCTTGTTAACTTATGCCCTTGGAAAGGATTTTAGAAGTTTAAATTGATTTGCCAACTCCAGGTTTGGTGTCTCTTTGGCTTGGTTTCTACCAACACTTAAACTAGACTGCTGGCCTATAGCAGTTGCTTTTAATGACTGCAGTAGCCTTTCTTGTCTATCGCTTTCTTTTTTTATACTTCTACATTCAGAGATACCTGCTAGAAGTGTTGTATGATGCCTTTTATCTCACCATACCCAAGTGGACGGACGATTTTGACATCGCTATAGCAAGCATTGGTGAGTTGATTGCTCCAATGGATTTCTCGATTGTTTTGATTGTTTCCCTTGCTGTAAGCAGTGATTGATCAGGGATCTATTACTAATGGCAACGAACTCTGAAGCAGTAGATCCATTTTAGATCAGTAATCAAGGATTGATGATGGCAGACTATCATTCAGTGTGATCCATTATTGATCTGTCATCTATTAATTGATTGTAGGAGACATAAAGCAATGTGATTAGTTATTGATCTGTAATCTATTATTGATGGCAGCAGACATCAAAGTAATGTCATCAGTTAAGGATCTATGAACTATTGCTGATAGTTACAGTCTTTTAAGGAATGTGATCAGTTATTGATGTGTTTGTGATAGTTGATAGGTGTATGATCATCTTTGTTGATTACTGCTCTGTTGCAGCGAGAGTTTTAGAATCGCCTGGACCATTCCGTTACTTTACTCCAAATTCTAACCAGACTGCAACCTGAATTTACATTTTATTTATGACATAGTATTTGTAACATTTTCTGATTTTGTAATTATTCTTTCCCATGAAAGTGGTGTTTGTAGTGTCATTTTATTTTATGCTTGATGTCACATTTCTCACTCGATTGTTCTTTTAGATACATACGAATCCCAGTTATGTACACTTGGGGAAGGTTTCGTAGTAGAGGAAGCTCTTACGGTGTTACCTCACAGAGCTAAAACAAGAACCAATCTCAAAGAAAACCATCTTGCACTCCTGTTGCTAGCTTTTATAAATGCTGGTCTCTTAGAGGTAAGTATTACATCCGTGTGTCGTAAAGTCTCAAAGATGTAAGGTGTAATGGCTTTTGTCAAAGCCATTTCCAAAGATGTGAGGATAATGGCCACTGTCAAACCCCTTTCTCGTTGATTTGAGAGTATTTGCCTTTGTCAAAGTCAGTCTCAAAAATGTGAGTGTAATGTCATTTGTCAAGTCAGTCTCACAGATTTTAGTGACTTTATGGAGATCTATTGAGTTGATAGTGTTTATTTTGTGACAAGACTGAAGGGAAGCACCTACTTAGTAATACTCCTAATTAGTCTCATTAAACATTTATTCCTAATGTTACTGAAAATGTGGAAAAAGGTAAAGTATTCATGAACAGGGTTGCTTATACACATAGTGCCTTATGGTGAAAAGTGTATGGTCACAGGTTTTCAGTAAGTGATTTTGATCGTTCATAATGTAAATCATTGTTGCTTCAGTTGTGTCAGATATCTAGAATATCTTAGTTTGACAATTTACCATCNNTTTTGTATGTGCATGTAGCATTCACATAGTAGTAACATAAATGTTTTTTTTCCCACAGTGGCAGTTTTTGAGATGTTTTTGTTTATATTTAACTTCCACAGAGTCTTGTAGAGGTCATAACATCAGGTACAGAGCACCTGTCCATAATGGGCACAGTATTCTTAGGAGAGTTGCTACATATGGTTAGTATTATAATCACAGACAGGTTCAGTTGTATAATAATATGATATTCACATAAACTGCTACCACAGTAGACTAATATATGTAACTTATTGTAGTTGAAGTTTCTGTAATTGATTTGTAGATCCAGAATTCAAGCTTACAGGTTTCAGAGATGTTGCAGACCTTTGCATGGAAATGAAGAACTCTGAAGATTAATCTACGTTGTTTTGTTTTTTGTCCGACTTTTGGTTTATTCCGTGGCGAATGCGTCCTTGTGATGGTGATGTGGAATGTGTGTGTGTTTGTGTACGTGTATGTTTATGTGATGCTTTGCTTGTAGAAACAGAATGTCAAGAAAGAAAACTGTGATTAATCTCATACTTGGGTTTTGCTTTGTATACTGACTAAATGAGCCCTAGTGTTGAGGTCAAAGATCATCTGAGGTCACCAAAGGTTACAGTGTGAAACATTTGTGAAAATACCTCAAGAAGGGTATTCTTCACTAGTGTGGTAAGTGGTGTATGTGTTGACCATTTTAATTATTTCACCCCAATCATATTTAGTGGAGGTCACCAGATACCATACTGTGAAAACTTTTTTTACTTCATTTTAAGAAGTGTAAAGTGTCTAGGGGGTGTCATTCCTATCATGTGGATTTTTCATATTGGTTTGATGGTTTTTACTGTTTTTTTTTTGAGGTCTAATTCCATTTGAGTCTTTAGAGGTCAGAAGATCAAAGTATGTGAACTATATTTGAAGATGAGAATCTGAGGAATCTGGTTCTTTGCATGCCTTTTTTCTCCTATTCAGTAGTTGTACCGTATCGTATTTTGTGGAGGTCAAAGGTCATTTGAGGTCACTATAAGTAGTCTTCTTATAAACACATAACCTCAAGATGGTCTCCTTTGAGTGATTTCATTCTGCCCATGCTGAACAGATGATTTCCATTATTTTTTTGCACCTGTTTTGTAAGAGCGAGTAAAATGTCTGAGTTACAGTATGTCTAAGGTGAAATATGTCAAAGGTCAAATGCTTATAAACGGGATGTTTCAAGTAGAATAACTTTAATTGATCTCATACTTAAGTAGATGATTCATATTTGTCACATTATAGCGATGTGGCAATAAATCATAATGCCTTTAGACTCTGTGGTTAGTAACTGTGATGAATTTGTTATTTGCAGTGTGATCGTATGCTGCCAGTGGAATGTGAACTTCATCACCATACGCTCCCTACCCTCATGGCTCTTGCGGCTTCTCTTGATGCTTCTGTCCTCCAGAGAATGTGAGTATATACCTGCCTCTTCAAATAAATGTTACATAAAAATGTCATCATTATCAACTGAAACCCCCTTGTATTTTGCATACATGCTTCTAAATTTTGTCCAAATATTTGCACTTGTTAGGTTAGCATTTGTCTGTGTTGTGGCAATTTTTGAAGTTTGATTGTTTAGGTCATGGAATGAATCGTGTGAAAAGGATTCCTTCATCAATTGTAACAGAAACATTCTCAATCATTGTAACTGGAAAAATGATATCCGCTGTAACAGGAAAAATGTTTATCCTTTATAACAGGAGAAGTTTCATTTGTATTGGCTCAATCTTGTCTTCCAGGAACTTTTTCTCAGTTATGCTCTGGCTCATAACATTAGGTCATTGTAACATGAGGGAGATTCATTCATCTTTGCAGGAAAAGTTTCATCCATTGTTACAGGAAAAGTTTCATCCATTGTTACAGGAAAAGTTTCATCCATTCTTACAGGAAAAGTTTCATCCATTCTTACAGGAAAAGTTTCATCCATTCTTACAGGAAAAGTTTCCAGTGTAAAATGAAAAGTTTCATCCTTTGTAATGGGAGAGGTTTCATCAGTTTTAACTGGAAAAGTTTTTATCCATTGTAGCAAGAAAATGTCAGGCCATTTAAATAATTTGAAGAGAGATATAGCTATGAGCTTCATCTGCTAGAAAGACTGAATAAATGATATATCTAACATGAAGTGACAATGTAAACTTACCTGAACAATGGAACTTTCACATCAACATAATGTGTAAAAAGGAACATCATTGCATTTAAGTTTGAATGTTGTAGGAATCAATTTTTTTTTAACTCCCAGACGAGCCACAGCAGCGGTCACAAACCTTTGCCGTTTCCACGAGCTCAAGAAACGTGGTCCCATTCCATGTAGTCTATTTTTGGACCAGATCCTGTGCAATTCTCCGGGCTACATGGGACAGAGGAATGAAAAAATCAACTCAAACAGACAAATGCCTCTTACTGTGAGTGTATTTATACACCTTTATTGACGTGTAACTCTTTCTTCTATCCTCACTAGCTGTTGCAGTCAATGTCATGAGATGTTATATGATGTTATAAACAAATAAAATCCATGAAAGATATAAACAAATAAATCCTTGAAATAAATCCTTGTTATGAACAAATAAATCCTTGAAAGATGTTTAAAAAGATGTAACAAAATAAATAGTAAATGAATGATGGTAATGTATTGAAATTACACAGGAGGATTAATTTGTCAACATTTGGATGACATCGGTGCATAAATCCTTTTTCGGGGGTAAAGTATTCAGATAAAGAAGTCTTGAAACCAGTTTGCACGTTTATCTTATGTACGTGTATTTCATAGTTTCAAGTTTCAAAGATCCATATCCTCTTACTTCTTGTCGCCTTTGTCGTATAAAACAAAATTCCTCAGTGTCACAAATCTTTTTGCTGCAGTTACTTCCAATCACTGCTTATCCTTCAGATTAATAGAGCACGCAAACATTCCCATTATTCATAACATATTGATAACAACCCTTGAATTCCATCAGGTTTTACCAGCTCAGCTATCTAGATATTTATAATAGAAGTGATCTGACCAGCTGATTGGTCTATATTGAAATGACTTGTTACAAGCTGATGTTGATCAAGAACATTCATTCAAACCAGTTGCTTCTTTCTTACTTTCTAGGACATGGATGAGAGCAATGTTCAAGCAGCTTTAAAAGATACTCTCGTTTTATCAGGGAAAGAATTTAAAGAATGGAAGTGGGATCTCATCGGATCTCTTATAAAGGTAACGTTACACTGATGAGTGTCTCATTTGATCCAGTCAGTGGATCAAGCTACTCTGTTACATTCAATACTGCATTAGAATGTGTACCCATGAGTATCACCTTTGATCCAATTAGTGGATCAAGTCACTCTGTTACTTTCATTACTACATTGGATTGTATACAAATGAGTGTAGCATTTGATCCAGTTAGTGGATCAAGCTGTCCTGTAACATTCAATACTGCATTAGATTGTGTACCCAAAAGTATCACATTTGATCCAATTAGTGGATCAAGTTACTCTGTTACTTTCATTACTGCATTGGATTGTATACAAATGAGTGTAGCATTTGATCCAGTTAGTGGATCAAGTTATTCTGTCACATTCAATACTGTGTTAGATTGGCCCTTAGTCCACATGTTTGTATTCTTTTTGTACTTCTCAGTCATCAAAATATGATAAGTGAGAAGATTGATGAATATACTCTTTAATTTCATCATAAAATTTAACTCATCGCCTCTGGTGGCATCCTCCACTAATGACATATTATCTCTTCTCTTCTTCCCCAGAGGGGTGGCCCGGCCCTTCACAAGTTTGACGATGCCAATATTAATCGTTTTTTCCGTAAACTAATGGACTTTTACAAACCAATGACACATGGTTTTTCATCCGTTGAGATTAACAAGGATGGATCCAGGTCACCAGAAGCAGAAAATTACACCTTGATCGGGCGACAGCTCATCGATTACCTCCTAAACTCAACAGATGTAAGCACACAAGACTTTGTGGAGTCAAAATCCTTACCTCATCAAATAGATGGCAAAATCTATTGATTTTACAACTGATTTTGTCATGTATTTTGTTAAGTGGGGGGACGGGTTAGTGGGTTAGACATGTTTACATCATATGCTCACATGTGTAAGTAGCATAGCCTATTTTCAAAAGAATGATTGACGAGAAATGTTTACCTTACTGACGTCTGATTCTATCACCTTTTAGTGTCATCCCTATGACTTATCACATTGCATCACAAGAAGGGGGAGCTTTAGATGGGTGGGGGTACTTCATTAATTTTAAAGATCCCTATCAAGGCAGTGTGAGGTAAACATTAGATGCAGTTGATATGTATTCGAGGATGACCTCTGAAGTATCGCTGTTGTGTCTGATATGTTAATAACACTTCAAACATCATTGGAACCTCAAGGAATTCTTACATCTATAGTGAGTCTGCTTCAGTCTATGTCTCGTGGTTGTAGTCTACCCTGGATGAGTTGTTTCACAATAATGGTTACCTCTAGACTTTTCACCGTTCTGCTCCATTCATGCATAGAAATGTGCATTTTTATCAGTGCATTTTTCATGTTTCCTTCTTGAAGTTACAATTCCTTTCAAGGCATGAGATGAAACTTTCTCACGACTTTAACAGAGTAAAACCCAAACTGTGCAATTATTTTCTAATTACACCTCATTAAATGAAGATGTATTGCTCTGTGACAAACAGGAAGAGGCAGAATATTTGCTCTCGGTGCTTAAAATGTCCAGTTACGTCTGAATTGCTTCTCTTGTAAGTGAAGTCTATCATTCTTTGACAACAGGCAGAGGCAGAACGTTTACTCTCAGAGCTCTCTGAAGATATCGCCGACTGCCTCCTGGAAATCAGTATGGCTCCGCATAATTCAGTCGCCCCGGAGGCCATCTTTAGTTCCGTCAGCGTCCAGAACTCGCTGTGTCAAGATTACTTCATATTTGTAGGACGTCTCTCCCAGACTCATCGAGGAGAAAAAATCTTGGAGAGAGCTCATGTTTTTCAATAGTTAGTTTCATCTGTCTATTTTTTTTTAATTTGAAGATTTGATGTAATCTGTATCAAAATTCATGACTTGGATGTGATGAGGTGTAGATGAGTGTTATGTTGCCAGTAATTACATGTTGGAATTTTCTGGTTCATGTTGTAGTACATTCATTATTCTTTGAATGCGATCAACATTATAACTCTTATTTGCTGTGATACATTCATTAGTTTCATTGTCTACTTAGTCTTTAACGTGTCATGCTCATTAGCTTCTGTGTCTACTTTTATTATCTGTGACATGCTTATTTACTTCCATTGTTTACTTTAGTCACTGGAACATCAATAATACTAAAGTACTTAATAATGCCAATGTGTATTGCAACACAAAAAACGTCAAACATTATTCAAGCATCAAAATGTTATGGTTAGACACCATTTGTTGTCTCTGTTTGGGTAATCTCAGACACTGAAAATCCAAAGCCAGACTTGTAGCCCTTGTATGGCAACATTTGCATTTTATGCCAGAATTGTCATTTTTATATAAGTACATTACATGTATAGAGATATTGTCACACTAGCTGGACATTCTGATATTCTTTTAAAATGGTGTCGATCCATTATCAATGTTTATCAAACTTCTCCATCATGCTTTTTTGCATGTAAGCAAAAGATGTTTCTAGTTAAAGCATAAAGAAAATATGGATAATAGGTGTGTTTGGCAAATTATCGACCAGAAAAGTGGCTGTGACCTGCGAAAAGGTAGATCCTCTTCCATCGTTTTGCTTACAGTACTTGTATAAATTATAGATATTTCAATCCATTGTTTGGATTGATGGGCCCTAATCAGTGGTTTTATCAGGTTCCTACTTCGATTTGCTGTGATTGAAGTGTGTAATAGCAGGACAGAGGAGTAGGCTACTGAGGTATTCAACTCAATTGTGTGTATTTTCAACTTCAAAATAAAGTACAAAAGAAGAATTTTGGAGGCCTGGTGCACATTTCAGTTGCTGTTAATGCTTTAAGACCCACCAAATCAAGCAAGGATAATCTCTGTTTGATATTTACCCTGACAGAATTGGAAATTTGAATGAAATTTGATATGATCATGACATGCTTAGCATACTGTCAGTGCAGACTAACTAATTCTTTGAATTTGCGCTTGAAATCTTGCAACTTTCAGCCAAGATTTGTGTTCTGTCATCAATAAAGAATTATCTTATTTACACCAAGTTTTTATTTAAAATGCAAATGCTGTTTTCATGCTCTTTATTTTCTGTTCTCAGTATGTTGGATGTTTGCTCCAGCAATGTTCACACTACCCTTCACAAGCTGATAGTGACCTGCCTGGATTACAGCAGAGAAGGATTAGCCAGGACGGTGCTCTCCAAAGTACTCACCGCCACATCTGAGGTAAAACCAAAGACAAGTTTTTACTGTCTCCTATTTATGCCGCTCTCTGTTTTCACGCATTTTATCAATTTGAATTGATTTCTGTGTTTGTAAAGGAATTTTTGTAAAGAAATGTTGTTCCATGTGAAAGCAAATGGTTTTTTTTGTAGAGATGCTGGGACACAAAGATTGTATGGACAGTTTACATCTTTGGTGGGGTTATAGAGTCTTGGATCAGACTTACATGACATAGTATTTTTTGAACAGCTTTAATTGGGGATAACATTGTATCACTTTTCCCCTTTTGTTTATATCCCTTATTCTTTTCATTCCCCTTTTGTTCGTTTATTTTCCTCATTTTTTCAATTGTGTTGCCTTTTATAAAGGGCTTTCAAGGGACCCACATGATGCCTCTCCATCGGCCACATTTGGCCTGCAATCCTTAGGTTGGAAAAGGAACTTGCTTTTTCTATGAAAACATAGTGATGCATATTTTAATTTTTCAGTGTTCTGTGGAATTAATCCTGTTTGTTTGTTTCATTTGTAGTCCATGCGTCTTTATGCCACAAGTCACATGAGAGTCTTACTCAGGGCTCAGGTGCAGTATTTTCAACACTGGGGAGTGGAAAATTTGGTCTGCCAATTGTACGATAAGGACAAGCAAGTGTCTGGTGAGGCCCTCGCTATACTGGACGAAGCATGTGAGGACGAAATCAACCTCCACAGCCTTGTACAGATTCGCCCCTCCTTACTTCACCTTGGTGATCATGGTGCTCTACTGCTAACAAGGTATGTTCTTTAATACCTGAACATTACTATGCCATAATGATCATGGTGCTCTATCTATGTTCTTTAATAGCTGAATGTTTTTGCACCATGATTGTCATGGTGCTCTACAACTAACAAGGTCACTATGTTCTTTAATACCTGAACTTTACTTTCAATGTCATCATGATCACATGGCAGAGACTGAATTTTCCTCAATACATGAAAATACCACACTCAGGTATTGTTGTGACCATGTAAGAAGATACATTCTTAATATGTGAACACTACCATGCAGTGGTAATCTTTGTGACAGTCTGGTAATTGTGATCGTGTGCATTTTGGCATTAGTGATGACCTAGTAATCATGGTATGTTTGTAATTCATGAACACTACGACAATATGGTGACTGCTTTGACAGTTGCCAGAAAATTGTCAGAAAACTTGTCAACATTACTTTACCTCTTGGTGATCTTGGTGCTCTACTACTGATATGGTATGTTTCTTGTTCTTGAAGAAACTTTGTTGATTACTTGTGCTTTATTCACTAAATTGGCTTTCTCTAAAATGGTTGTGAATAGAACTTGGTATGTCATCTCTTTAAAACTGAGAAAGTTTGCAAATGTTGGAAAACTGACCTTTAAGTTTAATATAAATTCTATTTCACAACACAGCTTCTCCTGTTTAAGTGTCTTCATTTTTTTTTAGACACATAGATATGGTATTCTTTTGTAGTTCATATACCTGAACAGAAAAGAAAGGAGTTTTAAACAAGAGAATAAATCAATAGTTTCTTACATTTTAGCAGGCTTTCGGTATTTCATAGACATTTTGTAGCTTTCCCCCTTTTTTTTTGTCCCACATTTTACAGATTTTTATCAACTCCCAAAGGGTTCCGTTATCTGTTGGAGGTTAACTTCGTACAGAATGAACTGGATAAATGGTATTCAACTCTAAATCGTAAGTATGTCATCTTGGTAGAGACAGAAATAAACGAAGCATTCACAAGCCACAAGAGACAGTCGGCAGAAGGACTCTACGTCAGGAGGTCACAGAATGACTATAAGAGGAAGAAAGACGTCTTTGTCCCGGTCCATCTCTACGGACAACTGGTCCAGCATAAGGCAGGAGCAGAACTGTTAGAGAAACAGGTGGGTGGTGAAACATCTGTTAAAGATTAAGTTAGTTGTAATTTTTTTTCAGAACCATTCCTCTTAAGTTTGGAGGTGAGGTGTTTCTTTCACAAGGAAATCACAAATTGTTTTAAGAATAAATAAGTGTTGTCTTTCACCATTTGTAACTTCACAGAGGGAATGCATGCTTTTGATATTTGAAGGTGTCTAGACAAATTTGCATAGTAGAATTCTGTTTTTCTTTTGTAATGCCTTTGATAAGTTTGCCTTTTAAACAGTTTGTTAGATTGATTTGTCACAATATTTGTGAATACCTCTTGATTATTTAAATACCTTGTACTTATTTAAAGGGAAAAATTGTATTTAAATTGCTTGAATGCACCAACGTAGTATACAAACAAATTGTCTTAGTCATTGTGAAACCATTAGCTCTCACCAATAAACAGCAGCAATTGCTTCATCTCCTCAAAACATTATTCGTAAGATGAGTTACAGAAGAGTCATCATTTGAATTCATGAAAGTGTGAGGGAATAAATTATCCTTTAAGCAAGAAATAACTGAATTTCTATATGTGTGAAACTTTTTTCGGAAAAATTACGCTTTTAGGGGGGGCCTATTTATTTATTGCTTTTGTGGTGTAATCTATCCTTCTGTGTGTCTATATACATATTGTTTTAATGATAAGATGTTTTTTCTCCCTTTAAATTCACTTTAAATTCACATGCTTTGGGTATGAGCATACTTTTTTTTCAGCTGTTTTGTTATTCCTTGCATGCAAAATATGCTACATATTGCTTCTTGTGACATTGTCAATATTGCAGTAGTAGCCCCTCAAATTTGTAGCGTAAAGTTGATTTTCCTGTTGATTCTCATTCTGCAGCAAACTGTGATTTCTGAATTGTGCAGTAGAGTTCATTTAGCTGACATCAGCTCTAGTGAAAGACTCATGGAATTAAAGAGTGCACTTTGGGCTTTGGTAAGTCTTTCCATTCGCAATGAAATTAGTTGACTTTGCATTTACTGTTCCAAATACTAAGTCTATAATTTCTAAGCACTTATAACTATTATCTGTAAGCAGTGAGCACATGCCATTTCTTGTCCTTTTTTTCTATGCAATGGTGATGTTGTATATGTGACACTTTTTGAAAATACTGTATCTCAAGAAGGGTAACCATGACTGATCTCATACTTCATGTGTGGGTTGGTCATACCCAGTAGATGATCACCATTGTTTTTGGTGGAGGTCTAAGTTCATTTGAGACCACCAGAGGTCAAAATGTGAAAATCTTGTAAACACAATATCTCAAGAACGGCAACTGTGACTGATGTCATACTNNTTGAGTAGATGATCCCTATTGTGTGGAGGTTAAGGTCATTTGAGGTCACCAGAGGTCAAACTGTAAAAGCCTTGTAAACAATATCTCCAGAAGGGTTTTTTTAGTAGACAACATCTTCTAATTTGGTGGAGGTCAAACGTCATTGGAGTCTCCAGAGGTCAAAGGGTCAAAATCATGTTAGCTCCTGTATTTCAAAGGAGAGAAACTGTGAGTGATCTCATACTTTGCATGAATATCGTTCATATTCAGGGCTCAGTAGCTAGCGGCCAGAATAAAGATCTCCAGAAGGTTAATTGTGAGGGATTCATACTGAATATGTGTATTGTCCATGTTGAATACATGATTTCTATCAATTTTTGCACCAGTAAGTTTTAAGATGAGGTGAAAAGTCATTTTGGGTGAAAAGCGCATTTGTGTATTGTTTCAAGAACAATAACTCTAGTTGATCTCATACTTGTCATGTGGATAATCCATGTTTGTTGTAGTATAACCATATGGCAAGGAATCACAAAGCCTTTGGCATTTGCTTGTTTTTTTGTGTGTGTACATCCCATGTTAATGTATTAGGTTTGAAAGAAGAAGCATGAGTATATATATATCTTCCTGATATATGTAAACTGTGACATAAAAGAAATTCATCAAATGATTTATCAAGTCAATGAATTGTCCTGTTGAGGACTGATGACGTGATATCTCTTATTCGACAAAGTTGGAGATTTTAATGCTTTTTGGTGTGATTCTATGTTTTAGGGTCACATGGGGTCATCGCCATTAGGTCTGAAGATTCTGGAGAAATTAAACATTATCCCCGAGATAATTCGACTAGGGGAGGAATGTGAAGTTTTTTCTATCAGAGGGTAAGTGAATTCAGTGTTTCTTGTAAATTATGTACTCCTTGATCAGAAGCAAGTGTTTGAAATTAAGGTGGTTTGGTTGGTTGGGAGTTCTGTCCATACTATCATATATCCATGCTGCTTTTAAGGGCCCTAAGGGTTTCTGACTATTATCAGGCAGAACTCAGTTTTCATTTGCAGAGTTATCCCTCGAATCGTTCTTCAAATAAAGATGAAAACTCCTCCAGGTGTTTCCATGTGTGTGTGTGACCATTAAATGATAAATCAACACAGTTGAAAACTTTTGACTTAATAAGTAGTAAAATGTTTGCTTTATTTGTGTTTCATACTCTCCCTTATTGTCTGATGTATTAAGTAATCACCAATGTTTATTCCTGTTTGAGGTGTCGTGTTAGGCCTGTTATACTGCAGGTCTAACAAATGAATACCATATGTTGGCCATGAATAAAAAAAAAAATGCAATAAAGTAGATCTAACATTTCTTACAGTACATCTCAAGTAGTTGTTGATTTGAATGCAAACGATATGAAAGGAGTCTTTCAGTGGTATAAACAACCCACAAAATATCAGTAAAATAGTAGAAATATTCTTTTAATTTGTTTTAATATTCATTAGCTGCCCTGTGAAATGTTGGAGTAGCTATGATGGGAGGAGTTTGGTAGCTGCTGTAGAGATCATTTTATTGTCTGAGAAGTTAAAAACTCCATCTGAACACATAGTGCATTTATAATTACCTGCAGAACCTGCTTCTTCGTTATTGGCCTGTTGTCCAAAACCAAGGCTGGGGCCGACATACTCTCTTCGTTAGGCTGGGAAAGTGTGCGAAGGACGAGGAATGACTTCTTCCCCATCTCTAGCGACAGCGCAAGTATTTTTGACGATCTAGGTCGATTCATTGATCACCCTCCTCCAATAAACCATTTACCAAGCATTTCCTCGTTTATCATGGAGCATCCAAGCCTGCCTCCCAGCTATGCAAGTGAGGAATCAGCTTATCTCTTTCCTCACGAACTACCAGGAGCTAGGTCTCCTAGTCCAACGAATGCAAACTTTTTCGTTGGCGACGACTGGACCGAGTCTAGGTCTTCGTTGTCGAGCGACGAGAGGGCCCCCTCTCCGCTCCCGTCGAACCGACTCTCAAAACAGGATCGTGGCTCAGGGTCTGATCAACTGCCAGGAATACAGGAAGTGTCAAATGGCATAGGGTCAAAGATGCCAAAGGAAAAGTCTACTCCTCATAAACTTAAAGGTGCAGTTCAACTCAAAAGAGCAAAAACAATGCCCTCGATAGAAGGCTCACTGAATGGTCTGAAGCAGAGTGAAGCCGTGATGAAGTTGCGTAGCAACAGCGACGCCAGCTCCCGATTGGCGAAGGACAAGGTCAACAGCGAAGTTCGCTTCAGTCCGGAATCGGGCAATGGAAGGACAGATCAGCAATCTAGAGACCGCAGTCTCAGCCTAAAGAGAAGGTGTGATAGTAATGAGAGTGGAAGGGGCAGCATAGGCACAAAGAGCCGCAGCGAGAGCTTCGCCACAGACACCACGACCCAGTCTAGTGGTGTTAGTTCTCTGCATTCCAATCCCTCCAGCCCACCCATCGAATCATCTTTCTCTAGTTTAAGTACGGTGGCCAGCAGTCAGACTGTCAAAAGTATTCACTCGTCAGATGCGCTGCGTAAAAGTCACAATCTCAGTCGGACTCCGAGCTACCTACGGAGACTGTCAAAGCCGATCATCATACCGCAGACCCATACCTCGGGTAAGGTGGTGGAGACGAGTGCCGTTTTCACCTCGTCGAGAGATGCTCACGGCTATGCGGCATTGAAGGCGCTGGATGCCCAGAGGCAGGGAAATGAAGACGGACAGAGGATAAGAAGGCATTCCTCATTAGAAGAAGATGGCTCCTTTCCATCATCTGGTGGAAAATCAAGGTAAGCAGGGCTGATGACCCTGTAAAGCAGGGTAACAAATTTAAAAGCGTATTTCAAATATACCGCACGAGAAGAACTACAATAGTCTCATGCGATCCTGTAGTGGTTAGTTAGTAACTTATAATTATCACATATTAACATCCTACGTTATGTTTTGATTTGTTCTCTTGATAGAAGTGGGAGTGTCAGCAGTCTTGGACAATACTCTGCATTCATTTCACCTCTGAAGTCTACTCTTAAAAGGTCAAAGGCAGTGACCTCCAACGAGGAATACATCGGTCTCTGTTTACCAGTCGATGTATCCCTTATATTTCATGTGAGTACCCTGAAAATGAGGGAATGGGAGCAAGTGAGGAATGGTAGTATATTGCAGGGTGTGTGTTACCTTTGCAAGTGAGGAACAATGTCTCACTTCTTGAAGCTTGTTGTTCACAATGCGTTTTTTTTATATTTTTGTCGAATAGTCTGATGAAAGTCAGTACAGGGGAGGCAGGAGTTCATCCAGGACATCGTCTCAAACCTCTGGAGATGTGCCTCATGTGCAAGTATCCAAACCCTCCTCGGGCCATCCCTCCCCGGGGAGCATCATCGCGTCATCTTCCCGCTCTACGTCCTCATCCTTCAAGGACCAAAGCAGGTCCGCAGCTCAGACCGGGGAGATTCTCCTGGAAGAAGAAGATGAGCGTCACAGACCAGAGATGTGTATCAGGTGCACAAAAGTCAGAGCAGTTTCAGGCATGGATATGGAAAGAGAAGGTAAATTACCTTGTTCTCATTGTAATGTTCACCCACTGTTTTACCAGGGTTGAAAAACCTTGCAAACCTTCCGAACCTGGTTCGCGGGAAATCGGCGATGCTTGTGGGAAATCCTGTGCGTCGTTTTTTTTTTTATAAAAAACTGGGGAAAAAATGGGAAATCTTCAGACAAACAAAATAAATGAGGGAGAACAGGGAAAATGCTGTTAAACAAAGCTCTTTTGATCGCTATTGCTTACGATACTCACATAGGCAAATAGCACATGTTACCTCTATGCCAATAATTTCCAGTATATCCCCTACGATCACACAAGTAACCGGAAATTACCACGTTTGCTTTTAGACACACTTCAGCCGCCCTATGTACCCTATGAATCCCAGTGCCCAAGGACGATTCGCGCAGCACTCGTGCCAAATTTCATCTCTGTCGGTTTTAGTGTTTTTTTATTTTTTCCGAACTAAGCAGCACAAGATTCTCTGTGCAATTAATGAGAACGGAGTGCTTTCATACTGTAGGTATGTATGTACACAGCATACATACAGTCCATAGTGACGCAACAGACCGTATGGCTTGACCTTTGTACCTTCTTAACGTTTACAGTCTTACACACAGATGTAATGGTAGCGTCAAACAGCTTTCTGGAAAACATAATGCTACACACAGTTAAAAAAATGCTGTGATCAAACCATTTTGAAATATGGGGGACGACTTTTATTTTATCTTTTTTTTTGTTTCTGACATTTTGTAAGTGACACTTCTTCACACTGAGAAAGGTACCGTATATTGCAACAACGCAAATAGTCTAACGTTCAGCTTTCATGATTGATTTTTCAAACAGTGTACGAGTTTTCAGTTATATTTTTTGTGCTCAGTTGCACAATTTTACCCCTTCGATGTGCTAGGAACCCCAATCTTCTGGGAGATTGCCCCTGAACTCCCCACAAGGATTCCACCCCTACACAAAAGTCAGCGGGAAATCGGTGGATTTTCTACTGTGTTCGCGGAAAATTTAGCAAGGTTTTCCAACCCTGTGTTTTACAAAATTTGTCTTTTTTTTCTACTCTTTAGAGATTAGATTATCAATCAATTTTTTTTCGTATTCAATACCTGTGTTTATTGTCTTGAGATACACATTTGGAAAGCTAATGCTGCTTTATTTCACACATTTTCACTTTTGTTCAAATTTTCCTTTAGCAGATTGCCGATCAAGGAGCGCCAGCGAGTGTGATGTCCTTGGAGAATTCGACCAGCTGAGACCACGGGCACTCAGCTCTACGAGCGGACGTGGTACACCAAACAGTTGTGACACGCCCACCAGCGCAGTCAGTAGTTTTGAGTTTGATTCGGGGAGTCGGAGGGTCTTGAGAGAAGACACCCCGTCGGGCAGAGCTCTGGTGCGCAAAGAAATTATGCGACTAGTCCACAGGATGGCCAGTGGCGTGGGTTTGAAAGCACAAGAAGATGGTTTGTTACGGTGAGTTCCTAAGCATGTATCATATTGCTGTTGATCATGTGACTGACCCTGATGTATTTTATTGGCCAGTTACTTAATTTAACATGACATAAGGAGTATGTTTTCCTTTTGCCAACAATGTGGATTATTTTAGAATGGAAAGAACTGTCTGCGAAGTAACAATTTATAAAGTGTTTGTCATTGTCTTAATTAGGGCTGATGATCTTGACTCAATGGATGTTGTGTTTGGTTCAGAGATCAAACTTCATCTCTTTTTTTCCCCCCCATACATTGCAAATAGAGCAAAAAGCGCATCTCTCAGAATAAAATGGAAAATAAGTTTGCTACACACTGTTTCCTTGTTATTGAGTCAAATGTATATGAGGAAGATCCTGTCAAAGTTTCTAGTCTAATTCTCGTAAACCAACTGACCAAAGCTTTGACCGCAAATATGTTTTAAATGGAAATAGTGTATGAAGAGCACACCAACGTGGCATACAGAGAGAAAAATAATTTACTCATTGTTAAGTCATTCTGTCTCATCAGTTAACATCTACAAAAGCCTCATCTTCTCAAAACATTACATATGTGATGAGAAACAGAAGATGCATCATTTAAAGTTTGGAAAGTTTGGGTGAACAAATTACTGTTGAACAACAAATGACAACAGAATTTCTGTCTGTGAGAAACTCATTTCTTGAAAAGAAAAAAATGTCTTCAATCCTACCTTATTTTAATTAATGTATCTTTCTGTGCCCATAAACATTTACTTTTAAAAATATGATTGTTTGCTGTGAAATACGTGAAATGCCTTGTTTCTCTTTAAATATCACTGTCATTTAACATTTAGAAAGGTAAGTAGTAGCTGAACCAGATGTCTGTATCTCTGTACACTGCTGTTCCTTATTTTATTTAGATATAACCAAGTTTTCGTTCCCCTTTCAACCCGTCTCTCTGTTTGCTCATGTCCGCGATCTAGTTTTTGATCTGGGTATTTCCCTGATACAGGCGGTGGCCAGATTTACTTCTCCCTCAATGCAGTTATTGCTCTCCCAACACCTTGCCATCTTTTCAGATTTTAGGCATCTTCCTCCCTCAAGTCACTCTTTCCGAGCTCCTCCTTGACCTGTATCTTCCATATCTCCTTTGGCCACCCTGGAGGTCGGCGTAAGAATTTACTTGCTTAATACTTGTCTCACTTAGAAATTGTTCAAATTTGTGAGAGAAAAATTGTAGCCCACGTTACCTGTGACAAGTTCATCATGGAGTCTCTCTTTGCTCATCCTGCAGTTGCTGTACTTTCATTACAAAATTGGGCACCAACTTAGCAATATCACTTGCTTTAGTCTATGGATAATTTAATTTATATATACCATTGTCAGAGTGTACTGAGTATCACTGACAAATGTGAGGGTAGGCCTAATGCCTTCTTTCAAGAACACATGTCCAAATTAATATATTTTCTGAATACTACACTGGCGTGTGATAATTTGAGGAACCTGACAGTGTGTAAACTAAATACTCTGTGCATGTTAGTTTAACTTTGTCACATTTCAAATGATTTAGTGTTCTTCTGCCACAAACATACATGACAGTACTTTTATTGTAGTTTACTGATTCAGTTGTGTGAGTTTCAGCAGCATTGCTACGCTGCTAAGACTTTCATCATCTTCATTGTTATCTCCGATTTTGGTGCTTGTGATCGTCATCATGGTGGTCAGTTTCTCTTCCTCTGATAGGTTGAAGGAGCGCTTTGCACACTCCTTTGAAGATCCTTGCCTGTATTCAGATGTGGCTCATATATTAGGGAGCAGAACATTTCGTCTGGTGGCTCGTCGGTTCATCCAGGAGTTATTTCAAGATGTTAATTATGAAGAGGTAATATTTTCATCTAGAGTTATTTGTTTATTACTGTTGTAAGCTGTTACTATTGTTATCCATTGCTGTCATGTGCCATTACTTTTGTTGAACATTGTTGTTATTAGCCATTACTATAGTTGTCCATTCCTGTGAATAGCCATTACCGTATTGTTATCCATTAGTATTGTTGTCCAACGCTGTTATAAGTCATGACTATTTTTTCCATTGCTATTGCTATCCATTGCTGTTATCAGCATTCACTATTGTTATTTACATAACACCTGATAAATTTCTCAACATTTGACTGGAGGATTGGGGGTCACAAATCATGAGTGATTCGGTTCTAGCACACGATCGTGCATTATACTGAAG
>VJOZ01020474.1:0-21409 GCA_009801055.1 Stichopus horrens | reverse complement strand
ATGCAAAAAAAAAAACCCCAAATGCAACAGTGTTGGGTACCTTTGATCCAGATCAAGAAACCTTACAAAAATTTGCAGAAAGTAAACACTCCACTAGATCTATTTGAATGCTTTGGATATCCAGACAGTTTGAAATAAATTGCACTCTTGCCCTCAGTGTTTATTAATATAACTATTGTCGTTCCTCTTCTACGAAACTGCAAGATTGTATGAATCTGGATTATACATACCTACATTTCACATCTGTAAAGACATTACAAACTATTGTTTCATTCTGAATCAACTGAAAACTGAGCAATAAACACAAGAAAGGCAAAAAAAAAAGAAAAGTCCCCCTCGTGTGCCGATACGGTGTTGATCTTTGTGCATCTCACCCAGTACCGGGAGATTTCACTCCGTTAGTACGATAAGCTCCTTTAAAGAATGTTCTCGGCGCTGGCCTGGGTGGAATGACCGGTTTTGCTCTAGGCTTGTGTATCCTGCTACAGGGGTAGAAGCAGTCATACCAATATGATGATACCTCTCTGGCACATTTTGCTATCATGTATGAAGTCACTGTGTGTGTGAGATCTGTTGCACAGTGGCACGTTAGCGGCCACACAGTGACTGTTACCGTACCAAGTTTAAGGGGATAGTTGATGTTTGAAATAAACTTTCATACTACCATCAGAGTCCTTCAACTGGGGGAAGGGGGGGGGGCTGTTTTTATCAAAGTGGCTGTTCTGTGAACAGATGGCAGTTACAAAACCAAAACGGCAAGCTTTCAATTTACAAAAAATATTGTCGATCAGGGTGTCTGTCTGAGCCCCTAACAGCAGTGGCAGGTGACAAAGTTCAAGCAGATTCACCGCGCAGTTGCCAGATGACTTTCAAGATAAAATTGCACATTCGCAATAAAAGGACATTTGACTCTCAACCACTTTTTTTTATAATCACAAGACAAATCCACCTCACTTCACAGAGAGTGTTCCCTAAAAGTTTTGAAGCATTTCATCCTTGGACAGAAAGACATAAAAGTCCACTGCGTATAAATTGCAGGTGACACTGACAGAGCAAATTACTCAGTTGAGCAAGAAAGAGCTGACTGAAAACTAACCCCAAAAGTGTCAGACCAAAAACAAGCAGATTCAAGTGAAGATTGTGCTTCCCTTTTCGTTTCAAAGTAAGAGAGTACAGCAGAGGACAAACTGTTCTGACGGTTTCTCGTGCAGAACCCTGATAAGAGACAGGTTGGCTGTTGGGTGATGAAATACATTTGAGCGATAATTAGTTTTCACCTTCATCACAATTTCTGGAACCAAAGGGATGAATTTCTCCTCACTTTTCCTTCACAAACATCTAAGATCTACAAGTAAATGACATTAGATTCTTGGGAAACATTTAAGTCTGCCTCATCTGAATTCCCTACTTATCGTCACCAGACAAGTCTGGAGCTATTTCGCTCATTTATCACTTACTTGTATCCTCTGGCAAATGAGCCACTGGGCAAGAAATGTAAATTACCTTATGAATGTTTCAAATTTTGATTTAAGTAGTGTCATTTAGCTTTTTATCAGCGGTGATATCACTCCTAGGAATTTTTCATTTCTTTTGGCTTCCAACATGACACACGAAGAGAGCTTGTGGGATAAATCTTTACCATATTAATGAAATAAATGGGAGTACAAATTAATAGCTAACTAATAAGGAGGATGATGGATTAATAATTTAAAGTGATTGGTAACCATTTAGTTCTCCTGGTGTAAGCTTATTTAAGAAAAGCTGAGAAAATTTAAATTAAATTTAACATGAAGAGGAAAAATGTCATGTGGGAAACAACTTCAAGGAAAGGAGACAATCGGTTAACAAGTAAATACATAATAATGAAAACACAGCAAAACAAAAGGAGAAACATTGTGTGACGGGTTATAGCACAACTAAAAAAAGTCATCCTCACTAGGTTAAGGAAATAAAATAATTGTTGCCATGGCACAAAATTGAACTGAATGCTTTCTCGAGGCTATGATGAAAGGGAAAAGTGTAAATTGATGTCTAGATATAAGAACAACAAATGTCAAAACAGCATAACAAAGTCGAAAAGAAAAAAGGTAAATATTCAGGTAGGTTAAGAAAGTGGGTAAAGTAATTTTGCAAACAGCAAGGCAAGATTGTCCAAACTTCTGAGGACTCGGACTTCAAACAGGTTTTACAGACATCAACAACCTCCTCACCTTTCCACCACACTGGGGCTGGAATCCCAGCCGTAGGAATTGGAACTTGACCATCTTTGTTGGCTGGTGTTTTAGGAGCAGGAAATATTGAGTACATTAGTCAAAAAAAAATTTTAGACTTGCAAAGCAAAATTTGTGTGACATAATTTTGCAAATTCAACATGAAAATGGAACAGAAGTAGTAGGAATTTACTCCCTTTTCTTTAAAAACAAATCTGGCAAAAACTGACATCATGTTATCCACATCCTCAATTTGAGAGAAAATGCAAATTTAATAATTCTTTTGCCTACATCCCAGCAGCAGCAGCATCACCTGAGCTTTGCACCATCATCTGATGCTGCTTCTTGAGAAACTTGTCCTTCCATTCTTGGATACCAGACAATTTCTTTGCTAAATCAATCCTTCAAGTAGACGATGAGCTGGCAGCTTGCACGACAATTCACAGATTTCCTTGATTTTTTTTTGTCCCACTGACCTCCACAAACTACTCCTCACTGATCCTGTAATTTCAGCAGATTATTTTCGTTTCAAATTCAACTATCAACCAAACCATTTGGCAAGTATTCTCGCACCATGTCCCCCCCCCAGTTCTCCTCTTCTTACATGCACACATGCTTAATTGCGAAGCATTTCTGGCATTTTGAAAGCCAAAGTTTGAGCTATATAAGTCAACAACAACCAATTTTGGAATTGTTTACTTCATCTTACACATGTAGCAGTCTCCGAAGTCAGGTATTTACCACAAGACACATTTGCCCAGGAAGATCTACGTTGGGGTAGAGCGCAGAAGATTCCTCCCTTTTATTTTTGAGTCCACATTGTCTATT
Organism: Stichopus horrens; assembly: GCA_009801055.1. NCBI lineage: Eukaryota > Metazoa > Echinodermata > Holothuroidea > Aspidochirotida > Stichopodidae > Stichopus > Stichopus horrens. The sequence continues at coordinate 18,371 of VJOZ01020474.1, read as the reverse complement.
TCGTGTGAATTTAGATTTAACTGCATGCAAAAGCTGATGCCTTTCATAATAATCCGGTCTTTGTCATATCTCATCCAACCTATAAATTAATTTTGTTACTTCCGATGAATATGGAAACAACTTAAACATTCTGATTTTACGATTGGTCATCCAACCTGCCCAGAGGTTTATGCCTTATTCTCATATTTTTTTCTCTCTTTACATTAAAACTTAGAAGGGATAAATATGTACATCACGTGATAGTTGACGACAGATTGGTTCCTTCTACTGAATATGCAAACAATTCACACATTCTAATTCATCATGTGCCATCCAACCAATTCAGCAGTTACTTGCAATGAATATGCAAGCAAATTTATTTTTCATTTCTATGCAGGGCATTGCAAGCTGTGAAGTTGTTTCCTTACTTCCATAGCATACAAATTACACATTCTGATATATCTATCACATGTTATCCAACCCTGCTTGGCACTTTTCATTACTTCCATTGATATGCAAATCGTCTATGCCTTCTAATTTACCGTAAATCATGCAGGTCGCCCGGCACTTTCTTAATTTCCAATGAACACACGAACAGCATGAGCTTTCTCATTTACTATGTTTCATGCGAGCTAAGCAGGTTTAGCTCTAACTAGCAAAATATTTTATTTCACTGTCTGATTGGTTAGTTTCATGCAGCTTTATTCACTGACAGCCCATTGCCAATTATTAGTCTAATTTTCATGCATTATCATTTACTGACAAACTACGACGCTTGCTTCTTCCTTGAATTATTCTTCATCTCTTTGTCCATCTCAATTAATTTATCAAGTCGAGTCTTCGTTTGCACCTTAGTCCAAAGAGACCGATCACTTTTATGCAATGATAACGATTGTGCATAACAGACTATATCTTGCACTGCTTTCTTCTGCACCATCATACATTGGAGGGGCCACGAATACACTTCATCAATGCCGGATATATTAAATCATAAAGAAACAGAAAGAGACGGTAGTGTGTACTCATGATGTTGGTCATGATGCAAAGGTCCTATCTGTTTTTCAATGCGGTCAATTATGCAACGTGTCCACCACATACTGACTCACGTGATTTATTGAAAAAGGGTTGACACTTACGAATTAGTGTTGTAAGTTGTGTCATTGTAATCTTGGTCCGAAGTGGATTTAAACGACGCCACCACTACACCGTCGCCTCCTGTACCTCCAACATTGCCCTTTGATGACTTCTTGGTAATGGCATGGACTTGCTCCGAGTATTCCTAAAAGTTTGTGGAAAAAGGTCTTCAACTTTCGACAATGAATCACAGAAGTGCTTATAAAGACTCCTGAAATTTAGGAGTGATCATTAATTCCATTTTTATTTCATCTTGAGCTTCTCTTTTGGTTCACTGCTGTTCATCATCCTTGTTTATATATTACTCCAAAAGGACTGAATTTTGTAACAAAACATTTCCCCGCTGTCGTCTGTGACAGGTTTCATTTCTCTGTGCTACTCACATCTTACTTTGTACCCAAAACACGTTTTCTGGGAATAAATGAATATTAATGGTGTAATTTCAGAGAAAGCACAAAAGTAGATACATAAACTCGAAGACACAACAGCAAAGTTAAGCAAACTCCAACTCAGTGTGTGTGTGAATGAGTGCGAAGGCTTTCATAAGCCATGCTACCATTCCTACCATGAAAAAGCTGACCAATTTTTTGTGATTTCAACACAATTTGGCATACTTTGAGCACTGGAGTAACAATGGCATGCTTGAAGTATTAAAGGTATCAAACTATCCTATACTATACTATACAATAATTAATATTTTACATATTTAGCATATGGCTAAAGTTATTACCTGAAACTTATTTATATTCCCAAATTGTCCAAATGGTGCAATTAAAAAACATGCTAAACTTTTGATTATGAAATTTCAATGTCACTTTTGCCTACATCCACAATCACTTTCATCACTGTGATACAACATGGAAGAAACTATATTACTAAAATAGTAAAGAATAACAGAAAGAAAACATTCTTTTCACGTATCCAAACATGCATTTTGCTAACCTTCCACATCACTGGATGATCTAATCTAAAATGATGCCACTGTAAAACCAAACACTTGTCTAAAATCTAAACATATGAGTTGGTAGCTAGTTTCTCAAAAGTAAGTGCATACTTGCTACATGCTTATCACGAATAAGGCCCAACTTTTGGCATGCTTAAATGAACTGGCAAAGAGACATTTAAAACAGTCCGAAAAATTTATCTGCAAAGGCTGTAGACGTTTCACATCTACCATCTTAAAGATACTTTGAGGCCATGCTGCTATAATTACCTCAAATGCTGGCCAGTTCATGGACATGTTGACCCCGTGATTAGCCGACCACCACTTCAAATCTTTTTCACAGTCCGAACTTCGCAAGGTGTTCATGAAATCGATATAAATTGAGGAAAATCTGCGAAACAGGAGCAAGACAGCAACGAATTAAATGATTACTGTAACCTAATCCCTAGATGAACTGGAGAAATACCACAAGTTAGAGAATTATCACACCACTGCTGAATGGAATGTTCCCAAGTAACATTTTAATGAAAGATCCTGATGTTTATATGATCCATTTCCATGACAACATGAACATGTGCATGTTGCTATAACTTTCTATGTCTATACAATGTGTTCCAGACCACATTATGTAGCCTGAAGTTCATTTCATTAAGTAGGAACAAAATGTGGAAAAGTATATCGTGCAATGTCAGATGGTAGATGATATGGTCTCACAAAACTTAAAGCAGTTGACCAGAACCAGCCAACTAGGATGCTGGACCGGAAATCAGGGCATTGGGCTCACAGGAAACAGAATGCAGTAGTTATGTGATGGTATATATGACAGGTAGGTACTATTAAAGGACTGAGAAACTGACTGCAATATTCTTCCAAAGGAGTGACTCGTTATCTACAGCCCTTTTCATGCAGACAGAATCAAACAGCATCATTCAGCTTAAGTTTCCTGAAAATGGTGAATTTTTGGGTGAAATCTGAGTCTTTTTTATCAACTACTGCATCCACTGTATGACAAACAAACCATGAAGCCTGTCATACATAAGGAAGATTATCTTGGGGTTACCCTTGGCTTTTACTCATTACATCTTGTTATTAAACTGCACGAGCGTGACAGACTTTCATTATACATGCATGCTCGGTTCAGGAACTACGGCTAAATCCTGCTGCTCAATTCTAGTCCGACGTCGGCCAACGTCAACAAAAGCTATCCACTCGAACATCCATTTTTCGCAGCCAAATGTCAGCGACATCTTCCCCTTACAACAAAATCTCACACTCCAAATAAATGTTGGCAATAAGGGGAGGAAATCATTACAATGGTGAAGAGATAACAGATGGCAAGCAACCAGTGGGACAGTAGTACTAGCTGTCAACTCACTTATCGCTAACAGACAGGTCCAATACTTGATGTGTTGATATCAGGGTCTCTTTGAAGAATTTTAGCCTGCCTCGTTCGTAGTCCTGGGCTTTCTTGAATTGCACGGTCATGTCTTCGATGTAGCGGGGGTTGTGTTCGTTCATGTCCTCTATACACGACTCGTATTTGTCTTTGGCCTTGTTTGTGTCTTGTGTGGACTTGTCTCTCTTGTCCTGAATCTTCTTAACCTGCAAAGACATGGCAGTTGGATTGATTGATTGATTGATTGATTGATTGATTAATTGATTGCATATTATACATCACAGCAGGTGACTCATCCCTGGTGCTGAAACTTTGCCCCGAAAAGACTTCTAGATTGATTTTCTGAGTGATATCATTCCTGTCAAAACAATAATCACATCTGATCATTACTGCTGATCAATTTGGTAATCAATTATCTGACACACAACTACAAAACAATTTAAGGTTTCGATAATTTTAGGGTTATAAGGTATAGATTTCTGTTGTGCTGTTCCTCGTTTAACCACAATGAGTGCAGGATTGTCTAGTTGTAGACTGATTTGATTGATTGATTGATTGATTGATTGATTGATTGATCAACTCTTAGACTCAGTGATATCACAGAATTTATCCAGTTGTGGCGATTCGCATGTCTCTGTTGCATATTAATAGATGCTCTATCAATTGATCAAACCACTGAAGGATTAATTGATGGATTGTCTGACTCTATCAACATCAAAAGTATTTTACTCTCCTGTAGACTTGGAATGAAGATGTAAGGGGGAGGGGGGAATCACAATTTGACGTGAGACGACAGCTACGTCCATTGCTATCAGGCAAAACCATCTTTAAAACATTCAGCAGCTCCAGTAGATGTGTTTTTGCTATCATTTCCCTCCATCTCTTTTGCAATCTACATTTCACCGATGCGCTCGCTTCTCATCAATCAATATTTGCAATCGATTCCACGACACATCAAAATCAAATTCACCAACTTTCACAGGGACAAAATGACAGATACTTCCCCCCAAAATAACAACCAGACATATCTGTCCCAATAACTTGAAAGCTTTTCGCTTGGAACTTAGCAGTTCTCTGAATCATCTGCAAATAAATTTCATCCTAATTTATCCATTCACAGGAAAGAAACTGTCCACATTGGCGTGATCGATTCTCATCATCCCTATGGTGAACAGTGTACCTAGGCGCCGTTGGCCAACTGTTTGCGGATGGCACTCAGAAACCTGTGCCCCTCGTTCTTCAGTCTAGTGGGTTCCTTTTTTAATTCATAGAATATTTTTAAAGGAGCATTCTTCTTTAGGGGGGCCTAGCATTCTTCTTTAGGGGGGCCTAGCATTCTTCTTTAGGAGGGTCTCTCTCTTCTTTGACTGGCTACCATTTGACAGTATTGGCAGTCTCCATCTGTGGTTGAGTTCTGCAGATTTCCACAACTTGGGCTCATGGATGTGCTCATCTATAATTCTGTTGCCTTCATCTTCACGTGCAGGTTTTTCTTTTGAAGTTGGAGTCATTCACAGTTTCATCACATTCTTGACCCTTTGTTTTTTCTTCAGAAGGAAGTGGATGTATCTGGTCTTCACCTACTTTGAAAATTTAATTTTTGTCATATTATTCATTCCTTGGCAGTAATTTAGCAAAGTTCATCATAATTTTACCTAAAAGAGTGAAAATGTTTTAAGAGTGAAGTGCATCTATTATTGATTGAAAGCAAGACACTGGCAAGCATCATAACCAGAGGATGACATGGATAAAGCATTTTCAAAGCTTCAGTCAACTGTCCTTAAGGATAAATGAAAGATATAATTTTGTATCCAAAACCAAAATCGATTCAAACATGAAAATCTAATAAATATACAGGGGATGATTGTAAGGTTCAACAAATATTATGACCTACTTTTTTCAGGCAGTGGTTATGATCACATGCTACTTATTTCTCCGCATATGACATTGGCACGAATTTCTCCTCACATCAACTCAACAAGCAACTCCAATGCTGAAATGACGACCACAGTTTGCTAACTGACAACGGCTTCGGTCCCTCGAAAAAGGATCAAAAGACGAGGGAATTCAAAGCAACATGATCTCGAAAACACGAGTAGCACTTACAACTCTGGGAAAGAGGGTTTTAGATGGCATGCAGAATGACCAACAAGGTCAAAGGTCATACCTGATCTGGGGAGAGCGTCGTGTCTCCTTCAGCTGCTTTCTCCTGAAGCTCTGCGGTCTTCTCAGCTTTACAGCAGGTATAGTAGTGTTTCTGTGCTGTATGAGTCTTTTTCAGGAGACTTGCCCACTGTTTCTGAGCCTGTTGGAGATATTTGATGTAAATATGATGTCAAATAATATTATCACATTCCTACTTCTCATTACCCAAAACGACCTTTCACCTCCACNNCTTCTTGAGAGCGTTTACGAGCAAGCGTCACACACACACACATCCACACACGACATCAGGACTGCATAGATTCCCCTGCCTACGGCGAGGAACCAATAAAGTGTTCTCTCTTGGATTCCGGACTTCTTCCACCCTGCAATACTGAAATCTTACAATTATCAGCTTACAGATCTTTTCCACTAAATCACTTTGCATTTTTTACCAATCTCATCAAAACTGTTGATGGGCCCTTTTTTTGTGTGTAAACACAACAGTCACAATTACTTTCAAGTTCACACTTAAAAATGCAAGGGAAACAAATTTCAAAACATACAAGGTACAACAGATTGCTAAAGTATGCTCCAGTGAGACACCATCACTGCTACTGCCAAAACAAACAGAGCGACCACAGAAGGTCATCACCAACTTGATTCAAGGGGATGTCTTGTAAATATGAAAAGGACCAGGATAGAAAGTGCCTAGTTGTACACTCCTCTTCATTCAAATCTTCTCATTTGTTCACATGCATCATTTACACAAAAAAAATCAGTATTATCCAAGGGATAATAGCGGGAGCAACTTGATCAGTAGTAACTGCTAATCATGGTGAGCAGTCCACCCAGAACAGCAGATGCTAAACAAACATTGAAAGGATGCTAACAGAAGTCTTAATATTACCACCTTTTATCATACTGTACTATTCCATACCTGTTGCCAAGGGTCTTATACCACTGCCAGTGTGCAAGTATGTTATGTATGACATCTGGAGCAGTTTACACGCAAAAGTGCGGCTTTCACAATCTGAGGGAGAATTCATCTTTTCATAAAGGACCGGAGAGAACATCCATTTGCTACATTTGCAAAGCTTACCTGAAACTGAATTGCAACTGGGCTTTCATGGGTTGCAAATTGTGATGAAAACCTGGTCACTTCATCCCTTGAACAGTTAAGTACAAGCATTGAATTATGCATGTTATAAATATGTTATAAATATGTTACAAAATATGTTTATAAATTTGTGGTCACCGTTAAAAGATGTTCCAAATTTCAAAACAGTCTGTTTGAAAGACAACTTTGCAGTCCGCTCTGCATGGTAGTGTATTACTTTCATTTTTGCTCTCCAACTTTTCCCCGGGAAAGAGGTTCACTGTGGTCTAAACAAAGATCGATTCCAACTTACTGTAATAAGTAAGGTGTCATAAGATCACTTAATGTGTAGCATCGTTAGGGAATTTGGTTTCGAAAGTTTGAAGTGGTTTCAAAAACTGTCTGTCTAGTTTACAAACTTTAAATGGTAAAGCAGCCTACTTTTAGAAGGAACACTTAAAAAATTAATGAAACAATTAACAAAAGACTACTTGTGATTACAAAAAAAAAAAATTCAGAAGTCATTTTGCTTTGTTGAATTTTACAAGTGTTTGTCAAAACACCTTAGTAAAAGTAAGCTGTGATCACAATAGGTTTAAGTACGTTTCTTCAATTTGTAACATTACTTGGCAATAAAAGCTTCATGGAGTTCATGTACTTTTGTGCAGTGAAAAAAAAAAAAATGAGTGAGTGGGAGTCAGGTTACATGTGAGTAACCAGAACACTGTTTGCTAGTTGATCAGGAATTGATATTTTATTTCAGCAACTGACAGTCTATTCAGCACATCTAAAACAAAATTCAGTTTTCTTATAACGTTCTGTCCCTCGTCAAATGTGGCGATGCATGTGAAATGTAAAATGGTCGGTAAAATCACTGAACATGTCCGCCGTGTGACATATGATTGCTTATACGTAACAGCAAATGAGGGTGCCCTCCATGACAACAAACAAACAAATGAGCGAGCAAACGAATGAACAAACAAACAAACAAACAAACAGTATATGGCTAGGATAGGAAAGTGTAGCTCAAATGGCAGAGATAAAACGTATATGTGCTTAATTTGGTAAAGTTGTCATCGAGGAAGGCGCTTCACTGTATCTCTGTGCTGTCATATGCAAGTAGAATAGTGGCTAAAAGTCTCCTTAATGACAATTTTTAAATTGACCGATTAACTGACGAATGAATTGGAAGATCTAATTTCCATGAAAGAAGGTTAAGTCAGGGTCCCCTTCAAATTCCTGTGACAACAGTAACAAAGATCTAAACTAACCTTCCTAAATCCCTCTTCTAGGTCTATTGTCTCTTTGAAACCATTCATCATCTTCTTGTGGTAATTCTCCTTCTGCCAGTTCTTGACGCTGGCGACGACTTCGTTGTTCAACCGGAGGGATATGTCTCTGTGGACGTCGTGTCTCCTGTCTGCCTCCGTGAGAGTCGCTTTCCAGGCCGACTTGTTTGTTCCGTACTCCGGTCCTTGGTCAAAGACAAACGGAAAGAATATCAATGCTGAGTTGACAACACTGCTGCAGATGAAACAAAGAACTTCACTGATGCTGATGAAACAACTTAAATACTGCCCTCTAGTGACCAACTGAAGCATACAGGACATGGGAGAACGTGGAAAGAAGTGACGACTGGTTGCAGGGGAGATGGTGATACACGTGACGTGGTGGAGGAAGGAAGAGACGGCTAGTGGCAAGGGAGATGGTGATACATTAGACATGAGGGAAAAAGGCACTGTAGAGATAGCTGGTAGCTGTGAAGATGGTGTTTGCTGTATGCAATCAGTGACAACTCACTATTACCTTTTAGGAGAAACTTTTGATAAGGCAATGAGCTTTCTGGGTACTTTAGCTCCAGGTGAAATGCCTGATTGAAGCTGACTAGAAAGAGAGCTTCTGGAACGAAAATGACAAAAATTTGACAAGATTGGGACTTCTCAAAGCCATAATTTGTATACCTTTGTCAATTATAGCGTTCCATTTTGCAGACCACTGCTTCAGATTCTTGGCATATTTCTTTTCTATTTCTGCCCTCTCCTGGAGAAGCAGCATGAGCTTGTTGCACATCTCGTATCCATCATCTAACCTCTTCACTGTCCTACGATACTGTCCCACCTCCCAGAAGCTCTTCTGGGCATCCAGCAAGAACTCAGCGTTCTGCTCCGGGTCGGCGCTGTGAACTGACATGGTCTTTTCAAGGGTCTGTCGGATCTACTTCGGTAGTGGCGTGGACTTTGCGCTTGGTCAGTTGATGAAGATGTCTGTTGCAAAATAAAAGAGAAAAACCCAGAAATGAAAATGTTGCCGATGGTGTGCAGTTCACCACAAGTGGTCATCAAATGTCTGGTGTGAGGCCAAAACTGATCAGCTAGAATTCACTTTTGACCTAACATATTCTTTCCTGCATGTGAGTACAACATCAGTAAACATCGTTTGATTTTCTGAACATGATATTTATCTAAATTCAATATGCCTTGTTGGATGAAACTGGTAACATTTCACACTGGTGCTTACAGGGCCCAAGTGTCCTAGGACCTATCCACAGGATATGGGCTCCATGTTGGGAAAGGTCAATGGTTCATTGTTAGGTCAAGAACATTACCAGTCATCTCGAGCAAGGGTAGAGAAAGGTGCATTTGTTGTGTAGAGACATGTAATAGGGGCAGCACACTAATGTAGGCTTCAGTCAGTGTAAGCATTAAACTTTGACCTGTGTATCTCAACCATTAAACTTTGACCTGTGTATCTCAACCATTAAACTTTGACTTGTGTATCTAAACCATTAAACTTTGACCTGTGTATCTAAGCATCCATTTAACTTTGACCTGTGCATCTAAGCCATTAAACTTTGACTTGTGTATCTCAGCCATTAAACTATGACCTGTGTATCTAAGCAATTAAACTTTGACTTGTGTATCTATGCTTTCAGGGTTACAAACCTCATGAACATTATTTTAAAATTGCTAGTGACTTATTTCTTGCCTAATTTAGAGCTACTGTACTAAAGTTTTGGGGTAAGGTGTAGTGTAATACAGATATATTCCTTTTTCAGTTTATCTGCTGCTTACACTAAGATTCACCCAAATTGCCTTAAAAAGCCATTGACTAAATATTTGAGGCCTAAATAATTTTTTCTTCCTTCAAAAGCAAAAGAGGAACATGATCTGAGCATACCAGCTTCAATCATAGTAAATTCCAGATTGGCCCTATGTTTCACTTTCAACATCAATTCAGCAGTAACATTTAGATCTGCCTTGTTCATTCTATGGTGCGTCACAAACACAACACAAGTAAGCTTGTTTACAGCGGATATAAAAGTGGAACATAAGCCAGTCATTATTCACCATGACGAACTAATACTTATCAAGTGGTTACCAAAAGTCATAAAATATTGTGCTACACTGTATCTATCAAAGATCTCACGTTCCTTGATGTATTTTATACAAATAGTGCATAAACTATCCCTAAGCATAATGCAAAGTCCATGTAAGTTTATGTTTGAATTGAACTGTCGGAGACAGCCGGTTAACAATCAGATATTTTCACTATCCCTAGCCAAGGTACAGGCTAATCTACATGTTTCAAGAAACAAAAGACAACTAGCAATCCTTGACTACAGTCATTTGTTTCTAAACACGATGTACAGTATAAGTTGTCGTACAGTTGTATGACTAAGTGGCCTAAGGGCAATTGTAATATTTCACAGCAGCAGTGGTAGGGTTTTTAATCAGTCAGTTCTCTTCTGTAATGTTTGTATTTACATAATTATTTCAGGATTACTTTCAATATTTCATGATGATTTTCCATATTAAACCCCCACCACTCATTCTGCTCTACAATTTATTACCTTCTGTACATAGGTTATCAAAGAGAATAGCAAAGCAGGCGAGCGCCCTACTACACCTTAACAACAGGAAAAACTTATACCATACTTCATCCATGGAACTGTAAATAAACTGTGCTCAATTTGACTACAGCCCTACATAGTAAATCAATGTTCCATAAATTATACTGAAGTGGTCCTGACACCTGTAAATTGATTCCGGTAATATTTCAGTCACAGGAGAACTATGCTACTGCAGGATGTGGTATACATTAACTGCATTTAGTCACACCTCAGAATCAAAAAAAAAAAAAAAACTCTCACACTGAAGAGAGCAACAGTACTGTAGGGAAAACTTCACACTGAACACAGCACTTGGTTCACTGGGCCAAATTTAATCAATTTTTCACAGAAGGATGCATTCACTGGAAGTGAAGAGGATATTACACTGGTTCAAATGTGAGAGGAGGTGATAAACAAGGACATGGGAGTGATGCTTGAAAACTAAACTTTCTTGAATATTGACCAGTATTACCAATCTTCCTATCTTCAATGATGTTTACTTCTGAGGGCATATGGATATATTAGAGCCAACTATGTCTCTAAAAAGAAAAATGTCTCTTTTAGCATTAATGATTTCCCATCTCTAAAATGAGGAACAAAAAAAAGTAAAATCAAAAGAAAAGGTAACAATGAAAATCCATCATAGAAACCCCAGTCACATGTACTTGAAGGGGTGTGTTCCGAAATTTAGTATATTATGTTGTACTGTACAGTAGGCTACCTGCACTAGAAGCACAGAGGACCACAGAGACAGTTCGTCAAGGGAAGCCAGCAATGAGTAAACAACGAACGAGAAGGCACAATCCTCCGTCAGTCAATTTGTGGGTAGCTCTTGATCAACTGGTGGACTTTGTACTTTGGGAGTGGGCTTGAGTAGTGTCACAGAACACTGTATGCATACGATGCAATTTGATAACATATGATTCATACTGCAAAATACAAACATGTTAAGCTCCGCAGCCCAAGTACTTGGTTGGCTTTGAAAAGGTGTTTAAATGTACATTACTAAGTATGGTACAATAAATGTTTTAATTCACAGACTGTTTGCAAGTACTAACTGTAGGCCTTCCTCATATAGTACATGCACAAATATGCCACACATATACTTTTTGGCCTTTTTTTCGCTTATTGATGGAGAAGGTAAAGGAAACTTGAAGGGAGGATTCAGAGCTACCTAGGAAATGAGCAGTTGTCACTATTTCATTTTGAAAAAAATCATAGAAATGCTGAAATCCTTTTCTCATATCTCTTATAAGTACTTTTCATCAGAATATCAGTACTAAGTGTGACAGAGTGGACACAGTCAAGAGCACAGTATTTTAAACACTGTACCCTATAGGAAACAAAGTGAAGATCTCGACAGGAGAGGGGGGATTTTTGGAGGGTGGCCTGCTCTGGGGTAAAATTGCCATCTCACTGAAGCAACAACCACCCCCTCAAAAATCTCACCACCTCCATCAAAGGTCCCATTAAAACTCCAAAGAAAGTTGACAATTTAGTGAATTGCTCTTTCAAATTTATGAAGCAAGAATTTATTTCCAAATTTCATCATTCTGGATTATCATCTCAATCATGAACAATTCCTCTCCCCCTCCTCTCAGATCCCTCACCAGAGGTTGCTTGGCACTCACATAGAGAACATGCTCGAAAATCTATGGAGAACACACTGGTGTGACATCACTACATTATGTGCAGTAACTTTCAACGATTGACCATCAACCATTGAGATATATGTGTTGTGTTCAGGTAGATGAAACATACATTGCTGAGACAAAATTGCACCATAATTAAACAGTTACAGTGCACTCTCTACTTACTGAAAATCGCAGAATCAAACTCTAGTGACAAAAATTGATTTTGATGCATCCCAGGTAGTCAGCTGCAATGCAGGAAATTACCAATTCATCCCCATGCGCATTGGGCTCTGTTTTGACACAACCATTTGTATGACATTGCGATGCAAATTCACCGAAATGCTATCAATACAAGAAAGAGTCAGCATCATAAAGCCGTCCAAGATCTTCATAACCTTGTTCGCCATAATCTTGGATTATTACCCTGGAACTATACTGTATACAGTAGTATACTGCCTGAGTACCATAGCAACACATTACATACTACCTTGAATTACTTTAGGATGCAGTTTTCTGTGTGCATCCATGGATAAATTGCTAGTAGTATTTGCTATCCCTGAAGATGAAAAATCATGTACACTGTATTGAAAATTTAGATAAGTCAACCAGCTTTTGATTTGGTGTATTATTTTCACGGAATACATGAAAATAATAAAATCTCGACTCTGAGAACAATCATAAAACCCCAACAGTCACCAATACCAATGTTGTGCAAAAAGGAGTAAATGTTAGGACTGAACTGCAATCCTGAAGTCAAAACTGCAAACAGGATGGGAGTGTCCCAACAAGTCTGAGATTGTAGATGACAATGGAGGCTGGTTCCCACTGCACTGTATATGTGCAGGTAATGATCAACTGAGTACGTCACAGACCAGACCACAAATTACCTAAGAAGTCAAGTTCCTGACATTTACGGTGCACCGGTTGCATGAACAATACTCACAGATGAACCAAGATGACATTTAATGATAAATTGTACATTTCTGAAGTTTATGTGCTGTCTCTGAAGTGAAGTGTAACATGATCTACAGTCTTTTATTCGTCTGAAAGGAATTTTGGTTGCTTTGATTTGTGGACTGGGAAAATGTTTACCCAACAGAAATGAAGACACATGAAATTAAAGGTAAAACAACACTGTTAAGTTTGACACCAAAAATCATGCTCTTTAAATATTGTCATCCCAAAGCTTACACTGGGAGCAACAAACAGATACACAGTTCCTGTAAGCAATCAAGAACACAAATTCTCCAAGAGGATGCTTACGAAGGTGCAGCATCGAATAAATAACAAGGTTAGAATTACAAGTTTGTGTGGTAGAACAAAAGGAGGGCACTGGTGCATATTAGGATGACTGCAGCCTCAGTGACAGATAACAAGATATTGGATACTTTACTACAGTAGCTAGGACAGACAGAACTGGTATGCATAAGTAACATGACAGACAAGCAATACAAGAGAAGGTACCTCCTATATGAGAGTTTAGTACTAATACTTAGTTGGTAACTTGTTACCCATCGCGTAAATATTCAGTTAGGGTGGGTACAAGGAATATCAAAGGTTACCAAGCTGTTTCGAGCATATTAGTGGGTGTGCAATAGTTGTATACAGACAGGTAAGTGAGGATCAAAGTAAATTCAGTACAGCAGCCATTTGCTAATTACTTTCGTCCATACACGATACATTACCACTGTGGGAAATTCATATTAATATCATAAATCATATTTATCAGTCACAAGAAAAGCACAGCGACTATATACCTGCATGCACTCTCCGTATGGAAACTGTTTTCCAATTGAAACAAAGCTTAGAGTTCCATTCAAGCAAAACTGGACATGCAATACAGCAAGCACTACACAGATTGTCAGTTTTTTTTTTTCTTTGTACAACAACGTCAGTTTACATTTGAAACAGGGACCGTGAATTCTTGCACGATAATAGGAAGCAACTTAGCATCAGGTGTTAAAACATCTAGTCAAAAAGAACTTTCAATTCCTGAGAAAGCCCACTTTCAACAGTAACATCATACGATATTTAAATACCGGGAGAAACGGACTCATACCGATTCAACGGACCGAATCATCTTTTCACTTTCTGAATTTAGCTGAAGTCACGCTTTCGCACGGACATACGTACAGTACGTACGGTACATGCAGAGACATCAATTACAGCTCACTTTTCGGCTACAAACCAAAAGTTACACCTCAAAGTTATATGATTATTTATGAGCTGATAGTTGGAAGACCCAGTCTACCGTAAAATACAGTAACATTGTGTGTAAACAGGAAACAGAGTCCAGAAAATTTTCAATCTGTCCTTGAAGTGCAGTTATTTTATGATGCTAAGCAACCACACGAATGTAGAGTAAACCTGTGGCTTATAAATTACTTCATATCAGACGACTCTGAAGTTAAAAAATTAACAATTTTAGACCAAATTTGGTATCTCTTTTCACAAAGGAGAAAGGATTGGATTACTCTTGCAAGCGTCTCTCCGCCAGTATCGATCAATCAATCACCACCCATCCTTAATTCCTTTTACTCATCTTGATCCATCCTCCCATTCCCTTCTTCGTCTCTAGCTCCTCCCTTATCTCTGCCTCTTCTTTTCATCCTTTGACATCCAGTGAAGAGGCAGAAAGTTAGCTACTGCAGGTTTGTGAAGACAATACAGTATGATGCATTCATAACATAGTATCATCCAACCATGGAAGTACTACCCTGGATGAGTACAGGTGTACCTTGGTCCGTAGATGCTCTGCTCCACTGTATTGTAGTACACAATGCAACTGAAATATACAGCTAGTATAGTACAGTGTCAGTTTGTGCTAAAACTGTTCTGTATTGAAATGTGCTAAACTCTCAAGTATCAAGTATTGAGTACTGCTCTTCATTGAACTGTTCTGTACTCAGAGTACTCTTTCGTCCCCTACCATGTAATACACCATGTAATACACCATGTAATACACCATGTAATACACCATGTAATAGAACGTACATTATTTACAGTGATGTATGTATGCACCACATTACTACACAGTACTGTGATGCTACGTAACTGTACAATGTCAAATGTATTCTTAGGTCTAGTATTGGCCCCTTCTCTACTGGGCTAGTGTACAGAAAATGTAAAAGGTACGTCCATCGCATACTGTAGCACTGACTTGTACACCTCCGTGATGCAAGTGTGACTGAAATACCCTGCACCACTTCCTGGTCATCGTACTAAACAGGACTTCACAAACCTGAGACTCAAAGAAATTTCAAACACAAACCAATTGTTAGAGAGCTGCACTTGCAATATCACACATGTACACAGAATGGAGGTAGGAGGAGACTGAACAGCCCTACGTAAAATAAGTGTATTGTAAACTCCAAAACTTACCAGATTCTTTAAAGGAATTCTGTATTTCAATGGCAGATAAATGGGAAAATGAAAGAGTATTTTTTCACTTGAAATCCCACTCCAATATTATCAGAGTATTTTACAAAGCACCAACATGACATGTACAAAGAAAATAGTTTTTATCATTGTAAGACCATTCGGTCTCATCAGTAAACATCTATAAAAGCTTCATGTCTACACATTATGCATAAGATGAATTAAGGAAGATGCATTGTTTGGTTTTTTGGGGGAAAGTTTGAGGGAACAAATTATTCTTGAGATTCTTGAGCACCAAAGGACTGTGGGTAACTTACTCCTTGAAATGAAGGAAACCATCCTTCCTCATTTTGAATATGTGCTAAATAAAGTCACAAATCTTTCAATTATCGTAATATTTCATTTGAGGCAGTCGAAATCGGACAAACTACAAAGGATTTTCAATTAGAATGGCATGTATGACATTAATTACAGTTTTACCTTGTGGAAATCTGAACAATGCACCCTCCTCCCTTAAAGGTAACTGTTTAAAATTCCTTTCAAACACAGGACTTCATAAAGTTTTGAGAAACTGTGCAGTAAAAGGCTCTTCCCTGATTTTATGGGATTTCAATATTTGTGACATAATGAATTGAATACGGCAGAATTTCCTTTGCAACACAAATCGTACAAAAAGCCCATCAAAATCACAACTTAATTACTACTATAAAAAGTAGGGCAAACTACTCTATACATATTGAAGCCCATAAATGTGCACTGTACAGTAGTTACTCACACCTGGGGTACTGTTTCCCTAAAACTACAGTATGTGGTTCGGGAATTAACATGCGATGCACTCACATCATAATTATAACCTATGCATTACTTTGCTGACCATACTGTATTAACTAGCAAGTGGCAATTGTGTGTGTGCATATCCGGTCACCATCTTTCTGTACTGTAGTTCTGTCCTTCCGTAACGTTCCATCGTAAAAATATAAAGGATACTCACCCAAAAATTCCGAAAAAGGCACCCTTTGTGATGAAATACTTGAAAAGAACATCCAATAACCTTGCAATCAAGGTAATTGATTGTTAACAAATTTCCTAGCTATGAGTTGCAAAGGCTGGCAATTATGGAAACAGTGACCGGATATCCACACACACAATTTACCAGAACTTTGCTAGATATGGTCAGTACAGTAATGCATTGGTCATATGAGGTGAGGGCATATGTGCTGTGTATAACGATAATCCTTCATACGATCTCGACTACCCACGTGCACATCATCAAAATCAGACCATAAAACAAACACACTGTCGTACTAACAACATGTGCTGCAAAACCTGACCTGATTTTATTCACACCTGCACATTCTAAGTCTTCAAGAGCATCTATGAACTGCCCTCTTCTTCTAAAAATTTGATCTGTCAAAAAGGGTGTTCAGTTTCATGCTGTGTATGGTCAGCACAGTGGATCTGTCTTCATTGCATCCTAAAATGAACTTGTTCTTAGTTTGATAATATGCATAAATGCTGAATTTTAGAACAAACATATAATCTACTAAAGTAAAAACCTGGATCCAGGTTGCAATTTCAGAACCAGGTCCAGACGTCTTCACTAATGAAGTCATTCTCACAACTACTTACAACCAAAGGCACCTACAACTGATCCTATTTTTAACAATCTACAATCTTAATGGAGAAAAGTAACATGGAAGAAATAGGAGGTAATGATCCAACAAGTCAGGTCATTTGGAATGATACAGTACAACACATATCATGCAGTTAAACTGTATTAGGAAGTCAAGGAAATAACCAAGTGGAAACCATACAAAGAGGTACGGCATTTAAAGTATTGATAGATCCAATAAACCAATTATGAACACAAACATGGTACTTGTAAAAACTGATCAATACTGTACATGCAGTCAGTCTGTAGAAATACGTCACTAGCAGTTGCAAAACACATGGAGCACTTACCCGCAGCGGTTGCAGGTCGCAATACTCGAAGTGATGACCGTAACGTAAGGAATGAGACTTCACGAAAACCTGACACTGATCATGAAAAGTTAGAGTTTGTTTTCATGCCACTACAGACCTACGGTAAAATCCAGCCACTGAAGTCTTAGAAATGACTAAAAATAACACACTTTACTATAAACAATTATACTTATATAATTAAATTCTAATATTAACCTAATTCTCATTCTTTAAACCACAGTCCAAAGAATTTCACATCGAACCAAAACAGAAGAAAGTTATAGAAACAACGACCCCTGTACTCTTCCTTTGAATGACAGTGACTCAATTCTACACGAAATACAACTCAACTTCTGAATAAGAGAAACGTACTGCACATTTAATTTGACGGCATCAAGTAGAAACCAATTACCAGATGGTGAAGGGTAAAAAACTTTCAGTTTCTAAGTATAAAACACTTCACATTACTTTCCTCTCTGGTTGCCTTCCTAGAACAAGAGCCCAAGGGCACTCTGGTTCCTTGCACAGATGTAGAGCATAATGTAAATTATAAGTAAAATGGAGCTTATTGCGTTTTGTGCAATAGCCTATATGGTCCATTTCTGACGATGAACTCTCACTTTCGTAACATAAAATCTGTAGACAGAGAAACATATTTCATGCTTTTATAAAATGGCCCATTTCAGACAATGGACCCCAAACATGACAAACATGCACCCACATGGAACCACTTCCATAGCACTAATGTGACCAACCATCAACAGTGTTACATACAATCTGTAAGAGAAGAAGTATTTTGCATGATTTCACAACAG
>VJOZ01020442.1:0-12741 GCA_009801055.1 Stichopus horrens | reverse complement strand
TGAAAAACGATGCTGCTGTGGCTAAGTGGATAACAGGGACCCCATTGGAAGCAGTGAAATTTAGTGACCAACAGATTCAGGTTCGACACCCCTCGGCCTTGGGATACAGTGAGATGAGTTNNACATTCTATGATTTTCCAATCTGAATTGACTGTGTGAAAAAAAATCTAAAAATGTAAATCTAAAAAGATCTATCTAATCTTAATACTGCTGAGTTATTAGTCACTTGACCTGAACTTGGACTATAAAAGTCACAGGTTTCCTTCACAAATTGGGTGATTGATTAGCATCCTAAAAGAAAAATGCCCTTCAAGGTTTGAATCATTATTTTTGTTATTACAAATGTTGTTGTCGCTATTGTCCTAGTTCTTGTAGCTGTCATTCTCATCATTGTTGCTGAAATCTAAAAACATGAACTGGGTTACGTATGATTCACAACGACATCATGTGAGGTGATTGTCTAATTATAGAACAGTTCACTGGAAACTAAAGTGCACTTTTACATGCGTCAGGGTAGAAAAAGAGGCAAAGAAATACATTCAGATGACACACTTTCCTCAGTGCCAGAGCAGATACCATCTTCCCCACGATTTTGGATGAGTTGATGGGGCATCAAGGAGGCAGTCTTAAATTACACCAGAAATGCTATCAGCTTGGTGGAGATGGGTGAAGTAGTTGTGAAGTTGGAGGGTTAATCAACCAAATTAAATGTAATGATGAATGTGTGGAACATGCAACATGTTGCGATGGAATTGCACTATAGAACAGCACAATGTAAGCATAACGATGTTTCGGCAAGGACAAAGAATTACATTACTTTCTAAGTAGTTTTAACTTGAAACTACATGATAATGGTCAAATACATCTATTCAACAAACAGCAGAGACTCTTTGCATCCCTGAGTTAGAAGAAACAGATACTGTTGCAGAATTCCATTCCTATGCAATTTTCCCCTAGAATTATGAAAGCCAATTTACCCCTTCCCCTGGCAGGACTATGAATAGTCAGAAGAGAAAAGGGCATGAGTCTGGAATTTGGGCAGTGATTGGAGGGTTTTCCAGGACAACACACATACAGTACATAAGAGTGCAGTTGTTCTGGTGAAACAGGTAAGTGAGGAGTGGAAGGAACCATGATGACTCTGACATGGCAAATCCTCTTGATATGACAAAAGGGAGTACTTTGAGACAAAGCTATTATTTTGGGGAAAAAAAAAAGGGGGGTGGGAAGAGGGCAAGCCTCTGCAGTCTGCAAAATACGGTAGGCCGTTTCATCCCTACCTCAAAATTTTTTTGGGAACATTCGTGAATCGCAGAGACAGACATATGTAAAGGATGCTTACCATCGTAACTAAAAGTGGAAGTACTGCAGCTGGTATGAGTGCTTCTTGTCTCAGGCCCAGATATTGCCACATTGAATAACCCTGTAAATGAAGATATGGAGAAGAAAAAAAAAACAAATTTTATGTTACATCTATGACAGCATGGCCAGGAGGAAAAGAGGGAATCAAAAGGAATCGTACCTCACAGTAACTTTTGGGAGATTCATTTACTTTATGTAGTTTAACTGCTAGTGTTTGCATCGGGTGGTTTCACCCAACCAACCACATCAGGACCTGGTTCTGAAATTGCTACCCGGAACCCAAGTTTCACCAACATACAAATTACATACATGTGACAGAATTCAGCATACGACTATAAATAAAGAAGAACTTCATAGTTGTGCCTGTATGTATGGTGTTACTTTAAAGTGCAAAGCAAAACGTATTTTGACTTCACAAGGAACTCAAAGTCTGACGGAACATGTATTTTTAGGAACCCAGGTACCCAACCAACTATGGACGATGGATATCCGGGTCAGAATTAGGACCTGGGGTAACCACTTTTATCTGCAATGACCATCATGCTACTGGCAAGCTGACAGATGAACAAGTTGAGACAGACAAGTTGCTAAGGCTTTTCTTTCTAAATCAAATTACAGATAGCGATGCCACTCTGATCAACAGAAGAAAATCTTGAAACCAGACTGGTGAAGTTGAACAAAAAAAAAAGGTTTTTCACTGTTACAAAATGAAGCATGCCAGTGATAAATAGAAGAATGCAGCACAAGTGGAGTTGGGAGAAGGAACAGAGGGGGGAGGCAGAAGAGGGAGTGAGGGTAAAATGTAGGAAAGTTTCCATCATATTTGATCATTGTGGCAAAACTCCTTGACTGACCACACTTAAATGTCTGGAGTTATGTTATGATGCAAGCCTACTGTAGATTACAGATGCTAGGGCCCTCTTCCCCAAACCAACTGTAATTAGAAGTTATGGTAAGTAATCTGCAAAGAGTAAGGTAGAAACACTCCTCGTCCCCCTCCATACCAAAAAAAAAATGACATTTCTGATGGTAGATATAGGCAAGTCGAAAACATTGGTAATTCTATGCATAGCAGACTGTGTATTCTAGTCCCGTTGAATGGTCCATCTCACATTCACAGCAAAACACCTACGACATTTGAAAACACCTACCACATCTGAGGGAAACACAACATCAGTACAATAATTTTGTAACTCTACTCTCTTGTTAAAATGGTCTCCACTGCAGTTCTAGAAGATGCCTTTCACAAGCTTTCTACTTTCCCTTCAAAATCTAGAACTATATGCATGAACGTTTTTGACAAGTGACACTTTTGAATGTTTATTTTAGGCTTGGAATAGTCTCTTTAAAGTTGAAAGCATCATCATGGCGAAATTTATTTTAAGAGTATCATTTTCTTCCTATGAAGATGAATGAAGGTTTTATGACACAAAAGAAAAGCAAACAAAATTCCACGTAGTGACACTTATTTCTACTATTACCATTTGCAACTTGAAACTTTACAAAAGTTGGAAAGATTGCTGTCTTTTGAAAACAAGCAAGCATTCTGGACATCTTTTCACATACTAGGGGCAAAAATATGCTGCATAATTAACTTTGATCAACAACACACAAGACAATCTGTTTTTTTAACATTAGAGGTGGAAATTTGTATTGGCATCAAATTTTATGCATGCCTAGTATCTGTCATAAATTGACATAAATTACTAATTGGATTTGAAAGGGGAATATCAAAGATAACCCCTCCCACAGAGTCCAGTCCCTCTTCCCCCCCCCTCAAGTAAAGTTCATGATCACATTCTGCAGTACCTGAGATTCTGTAGCGTCCTCTGCTATGAACATCAATACAAACGGGCACATCACAGAAACAGCCAGTACGCTAATGATTCTCTGCTTTATGGTCAGTGGATGGTCTCTGCAAAGAATAAAAAAAAAGAATAGAAAAGCAGTGACCCTTTAAAAAAAAAATTATCAACAACAACCTTTCATTCAGAAAAGTGCAGGACACAATACAGTTTACCCAAACAACACAACCAGTGACCTGAAAACCAAACCTGAACTTTGGGTTTTTGTTTTGAACTGAGTTGTTGGTTGTGAGTCTACCTTGTGCTATGTTGTATATATGGCAATTGCAGAACTTGGTGTGGCGAGAAAAGTGCACAGAAAATCATAACTTCGCAAACTTGCAACAATGTTGTACCCAATTGGGGGCGCCGATCTAGAGGAATTGCTTCGGTCAATTGGTTTGTTATTGGAGCTCACCTGTCTCAGCACAGCAGCTATTTTCTTGCTACACACTTTGTTGAGAAAAATATGAAGTGAAGCGGATGGCCAAACCAGGTTTCTGTTCACAACTTTACAGACTCACAAGTACAGTTTAATTGGCAGACATCCACAGCACTAATATACTACTGTACATATGTACATAAGACAGAAATGTTTCAGATTCTTCAAATCTCTTGGGCCTAAAACTTAAGTTTCCACAGAACTCTCACCATTATGAACCATGCTAACATGCTAACCATGCTACATAGTAATACTGTCTCTTGTCACTTTTTAGCTTTAGCTGTAGATTCATTAAACAGTACCTCTGATTATTACAAACAAGTGCAACAGTATATGGGACGGAGGGAATTAAAATCCCTCCATACACATCCATGGTTGAAAAATCTACAACTTTTTAGGAAAATTGTGAATATTATTCAGGCATGTAATTTGAACAAAAAAAAAAGAAGCAAACTACACTCGGTCTATTTGAGGAGAATAAGAAGTCAACTTCAAATTCACAGAAACAGCCACTATGAAAATTAAAGTGTCCATCTTCACAACTTTTATCAGAGAGATGGAAGTACGACATTTTGTTTGACAGGTAAAAGTTGCATTTACCACACAAACAAAAGTGTTGCTGTAAGGCTTAAATAGCAAGTGTCATAAAGTGTGGCATGAAACAAAAACAAAAACTCAGCCCAGAAGTTTCCAATACAATGACAACCAAGCTGCAATTAAAGCTTAGTGACAGCAATCATAACTTGATTTTGAACATTTTTTGTATATGCAGTAGGCCTATGCACTGTATATATATTTAGGTATACAGTAAAGGCATTAAGGCAAGTGCTTTACACAAAATCACAAAGTACTGAAAGAATTTTTAAGGAAATACATTGCACACTATGCTGACCTGATATGACTTGATTATAATCAAACTGATCCATTTTTTGCTTTAAGACATCAAAAATTGGAGACTGCCCTCTTTCAATTGACATAACCACTAGATTCACAATCACTAGAATTAAGACATAAACTTAAATTAAAACAATCTTTTGATTAACAAGACCATGCCAAAACTTTATCTTAATGCCACAGTAGCAGCAAGTAAAAGTAAGAACAAGACTAAAAGGGCCCCGATCCTGCATCAGTCATTGCGATAACTAACAGACCAATGGAAAGACTCTATTGAGACAGTCCAGGAAAAACCACATAGATTTCTATGCACAGGCAGACAAGGTGGCAAAGACGTACAAATAAAACTCTGCACTGTATGCATATATGACATCAGAGAAATCAGTATTAACCACAACCACAACAAAATTGTTCAAGTGTGGTGCTTCACTATTCAGAGAAAACTGTGAAAAAGGTAACAAAGTATGACATGGAGTACGTACGTGTACCTTCGTAAGGAGTTTGGCCATACGTACAGGCTCCCCACGAAGAGCGAAGAGAAGGCCACACACAGGAGACACGCTTGAAAGACTCCTCCGCAGGAAAACCTCACACAAGACGCAGATGCCGCCATCCAGACAAAGAGAGCTCTAAGCTGACCTACGGTACAGGACGAATAAACTGACACAACCACCTCCTTAAAAGTTTCCAGAGCAAACCTCACTATACAATATATAGCTTATACTGTAAACATGCTTGTTACTATGTCTTCATTGAACTCCGTTTGTGCGTGAAATGCAATATGTTTGTACTGAGCGATCACTTTGCCATGCACGTTTTCTGGTAAGTACTGCTCTCATCGATAACAAAAAAAGTGAAATTGAATATCTGTCAAATAAATCATAAATGCAATGTCTTATTGCTTTGAGAATTGATGTGGGTTTGCTGTTTGTTTTCAACTCAGGAAAGAGAGGTGGAACAAACACTTTTTGATTGCAAAACATCTTCCTGATAAGTGATTGACATGATTATTCTCCATGAAGGAATATATAGACCTACATTTTCTTATGTTGGATTTATTTTTCTAAAACAACCAGGCTACCCACCAGAAAAAACAGACTTTAAGTTCACAGTGGCTCATGATAGTGAAAATGCCTTGACAGTGGTTTGCACCATAATACAAAACAGG
The DNA here is from genome assembly GCA_009801055.1 of Stichopus horrens. Lineage (NCBI taxonomy): Eukaryota > Metazoa > Echinodermata > Holothuroidea > Aspidochirotida > Stichopodidae > Stichopus > Stichopus horrens. The sequence continues at coordinate 7,031 of VJOZ01020442.1, read as the reverse complement.
AAGACTTCCTGATTTATGTAACAGAATTAGCAAAGTTTTAAAACAGCCTGAGACAAAGAAACTGTAGTTCGTCCATAAAATACAGTGCATGCTAAAATCAGAAATGTACTCACTTCTGAAAGGCTGGTTTATTGTCCGATATGGGAAACTCTTGAAAGGCAGATGACAAGAGCTTTAAGGGCAGAATCAAACTGACAACTATCGCTTTTGAACCAATTGTGATTTTATTACTGATTGAGGTGAAAGATTTTTTTAAATCATTACTACTATTTTAATCAGCACTGTGTATGTAGGTCTCCTTTGACTTGAGGGTGGCCAAGCCTTATTCGATGAAAAGTCACCAGTGTTTACCGGCAGAGTTCATGTAACCTTTGAGTACCTTTCATCAAACAACATTCCATGTTCAAAGCTAGGGAGAGGCAAGAAGTACAAAACTCACGAATATTATGTGTGAGATGTTAGTAAGAAAAATTTTAAAAAACATAAGGATTTTTTATTTTGTCTACTCGGATGCTTTCTGACAGAACTTGCCACTGGTAGATCATTTTCAACCACAATCTGTTATGAAGATATGCTTCACCCACGAAAGAGTGAAAAAAAGTTACGCAAGATGTACGTCCCAACTACCTAGCCCCCTTTAAATCTGGTAGCTCTATATGAAGAAAAAACTGGACACACTTCTCTTTGAGAAAATGGGACTGTATCTGTTACGTGGACTAGAGACACACCATGAAGACCGGTTCCAGGCTTCACAAAAACCCTATGATTCATATAATGGAAGTACTTCCAGCATGTCACTTTTAAGAAACAAGTTTGATTAAAGGGCTGATGCTTAAAATTTTCATCTTATTAATTCATTGCAAGAATATTCCCAAATTAGGGAGTCTTGAATACTATATTTAGCCATCTTTTCATCTTCATTTTGTTGTCTTGCAAGTTTTCTCTCATCCTTTCATGTCTGAATAAGTACTGCAATTTGCATCTTTGTAGTATCAGGACCTATGTTTTTCTTACATATATGACAAAAGTAAGACAGAATCTATCAAATCATGAAACAGAAAGCAATGGGTTTATTTTTTTGCTGCTTATAAATGTTCTTCTTACACTGCCCCTTCTCATGATCATCCTGAGAGAACAAAAATCTGTGGTTGATGAAATGGAAAATCTGCAGGTCCAAAATAAAGTAGTTTCCACCATGTCTCTGCACGATCCATAGTATTATGTTTTAATTCTAAACACCTCAGACCAAAGAAATAAAGTGCACTCCACAGCATCGTCAGTTTTAAACAAAAAAAGCGCTGTTCTGTGAGTCGGTTTCTAAGGCGCATGATACACAACACGAGCTGCTCACAGAGTGCTGCCAGCCTGCCGCACTGTTAATCGCCATGCCACTGCAATTTAGCTGCCAGCAGGCCTCGTAAGTGGTCGGAAAGCAGCAGTTCACATCAAAGTTTTGTAGGTCAAGTCACAAAGGAAGAACAATCTAATCAAGTTAGCGAGACCTTGCCTATTTGTCGTTCTCACTGCAGCGAAATATCACAAATATTACAACCACAAATGATGAATGAAAATGGCATACGCAGATACACTGTTTGAACACAATGAGGATATTTCTGCCGTATGGTGTCGATTTCAGCTTCATAATTATTGGAACCTGCTGCTACGAATGATGCAATAGGGTACATTGTATACACATCGTGGGGCATTTCTCACTTCTATTAAAAGAACAAGAGCAGTGTCTACTCTTGTGCAGAGGTTGTGAAGATATTGTGTTAATGTACTAAACTAACAATTTTGCTGGAAGACAAGAAACTTTGTACTGTACATGTGCACACATTGAAAAAAAAAAACACAATGGTGAAGTTATGGGAAATTTTTTGCTATCTTTGAATTGGTGAATACTTTTAACAATCTTTGTTATCGTTTGCTCAGCGCTTTGTAAATATCGATAACAGATTGGTGCAATCTTAGACATGTAGAGCTGAAGATTTAAAAGCTAAGAAAAAAAAAACAGTACAGTGTACACAACACAATGATCATACATCAGAGTTAAAAATTTTAGCAAATCATCTGGTAGTCCAAGGGACAACTAACATGCTAATTGTGGTTGTTCTTTCCAAAATTTACTTGTCCTGCAAAATATTATATCATATTTACTTTCTACGACTTATTTTCTAGGTTACTCCACCATGAACACATCTGCATTACAGTCATCACCATATTTCATGGCACTGTTTGAAAAAAAATGCCAAGTAAAATCTGAATTTGATTCTAGCAATAATCCAATGTGTTTGTCTGAGGGACATCCTCATTAAAAAACTTGGTCCTCCTGCAGAGATTTGGGGTATCTCGGATACCACGATCACCACTGAAACGTCATCTTTGTGTATGTTCAACTACCTGTAGATACAAGACCTCCAGACGTGATGATGTCAACGAATGACCTCATTTTAAGTCACATCAATGCTGTGTGAATGTTAATTCTGTTCCTGGATCTGAAAATTGAGACATTAAATATGATTTCCTAATTTTGCTTCCTAGAATGTCTCTATAAATACTGTATTTGTCAAACAATGTTTTGGGGTGGTTTGCATGAAAAATGAGATAGTTTGCCTTAAATGCTGTTCTTGGTTAAAAAAAAAATAGGTTATAAAAGCAAATAATTTTTGGAACTTTAATTTTTACATTTTGATAGTCCACATACTGCACAATAAACCTAACATCAAGTTTTCCACTGGTATCAAATTTCAAGGTTATAAATGAACTCCAATTACAAAGCCGTTTTTGCAGTAAGCTGCACACTACACGTCCTTGAGTAAACTTCTGACGACTGCAAATATTTCTTGGCAACAGCTCATTATTTTTTCAACTAGCAATATCTTGCATTATTAACAAGATACTAGTGTGAGGCTTGAAGTACTTGCATCAAAGAACTTCTCTTTGATTTACCATCCTTTTTAAATTACCCTGGGAGTTAAGTAATGATGTATCATGCATGTTCACTAGCTTTGAAATGATTTATTGTCATCTAATAAAGTAACTACAGTGCACACAAAATATGTTCCATCATTTAAGAGCTTCTTAAATTGCCATTGAGATATTCCTTCTATGAAAGCTTGTCATGATTAAGCAGAACTGGGCTTACTAGAGGGTCACACAGATATGTTACTTTCCATGTAGGTGGGGTAAATCTGGTACAGTCAAGTGACTCTAAAGACAATTTTACGTAGCTTGAGTGTTTGAAATGTCATAGGTCTTTTTAGAGTCAAATGACAGAAAAACAACTGAAGAATTACTTTTCCACATTTCTCTAGCCAAAGAAAATGATCTAAGATTAAGATAATGTGCTTATTTTGTGGGGAAAGGGTAGGGTGTCTGACCCATGATTAGAAATGAGTTGTTTACAGTGGCAGACAAATGACTAATGCAGGGATTCTGGGATTTGAGAGGAAGACAACAAATTCATGATCACCAAGGAAGGTACCGCCAATCCTCACATGGTATCATACATGTTTATGCTTTCTTGAGAGGAACATATCCTAACCAGTATGGTACCCCTGGATATCACGTCATATTCTATCATTCATGAAGAGGTTTCTCAAGATATGATTTTAGCACATTATGTGTATTTCGTGAGGACTGGGAGGAAGGTCATGCCTTGCTGTTCACCTGCAGTGACTAATTTAAATTTAGTACTCTTAAACTTGAGGAATATTTGACAGAAACACCAGTAGCTTGCTGAAAACCATTCAAAAAAAAAAGAAAAAACATGAGCCAGAAAACAGAAGAAAATGCATCCATTTGATTTTTTGAGATAACCTGTAAATATTCAGGAAACTGCTAGTGATGTCACATGCCTTTGAACTCTCAGGAATGATCTAATGATAATCATCATCACTAGATCTAGATCTTTGGAGAGTATTCCAGACCAATGTGAGCTTTATTGCACTGGCTATCCACGAAGGATGAGTTTTAACCCACCGTTCTGAAGACTAAGCCCGTGACGACCTGGCTGATCGTCTGTACTTGTTTGTTTTGTCAATATCCACTATAATCATTGCCCAATGTTAACCTAACTCGATAGGACTCAGCGTATCGTCTCTGTTGCCTATTTAGACGCTGCTTGTTCAATGGTTCAAAGCCTAACCGTCTAATGTGTAATGTCTATCATAACCTTCCGCTTCAGTGCCTAACAATCCATTCTCATTAGCAACACTGTTTTATCACTGGTCACTGTTTAACTATAACTCCAGCCTAGTACTCTCTTTAACATTGCGGTCGCCCTGCGCAAGAACTGGCTAACAGTGCAACTACGAAACCCCGGTCCGAAGTCCAGAACTGTCAACTGTTACAATACCAGCTAACCAAGTACAACTCTTGCAGTCTGTTACCTCTAATTTTTTAGCATTAGTTAATTGAACAGCATAACCATTTTAGACAATCAAGAAACAGCTTACATGCCTATCGTAAGCTGAGCCTGTCAGAACTTACAGCCTGACTGAGAAACTGTAAATCTGATTTCAACGTTAAAGCAACACTCTCAGTCCATCGTCTGTTTCAGAACGTATTTGTTTATTTAATTGCATTCCTTTCTGCAACCATTTCATGACAGAACATAAAATGGTTTTCTGATTTTTGCAAATAATCCAGCCTGTAAAACTATCGTCAGATTTTGTTGCCATATTGTCAACCATTTTTTTTTGTGACCTGGAGGTATTTTACCCTCTGAAGCATGTAATCCATTCATGTTGTCTTGGCAAAGTATCGGAAAGTGAGAATCTTGTGAAACAGCCTTTGAATGACGTAAAACCGTGCTATAATTTTTAATGCCGGCCGACATCTAATGTGATTCTCAATCACTTTTACCAGCCCCGATCTTAATTAACATTGAACGTGCATTTACCCGTAACTAATAAATGTAACCATGCCGCGACAAGAGCAACTCTCACAGTTCTTTACTCGGGTTCACACTGACATCTTGAGAACAATCCTCGCTATTTACAGTACGTCACTCCTCGAGATCTCTTAATGCATAAAACAAAGTCGGGACTGCTTCTCGAGACGTCTTTCCGTAATTGGAAACGAACGTACAAACTTAAGCCGTCCATAAAAGATTTAATGAAGGTCATTACTTAATAACATGATGTTTGCTGAAGCCGAAAAGCTAAGAACTAATCGATTAAGAGGCTCAAGACTTTCTTCCAGACAGAGAGTCTCATCCCTGGAAACGAGGACAGACAGATCTTGCAGGATTTGAGTCGTGATGGTGCAGTCCAGCTGCAAAGTGAGGACTGAGAGGTAGACGTTCACATTGATTCGTAGGATAGCAACAAAATGGTTTATATGCCACGATCCATCGACAAGAAGAAATCTTAAGTAAGAAACTTACACCAAAAGGAGTTTAAACTACCGCTGTTCCAAAAGGAACAAAAACATCAAGTTTTGTTTGTTTGTCTTTTACACGTAGTTCTGACAATCCAGAAGACACTGAATTTAAACATGGCATTGTGAAAGTGTCCATTCTCCACCGTAGTGTCCATACCTTCAGTCCAAGGCAAACCATGGGGAAAATCTCCACTCCCTCATTGTACAGTACAAATTCAAATGCTAGCATGAACACTGGAAATAGGTGAGGAATCTATGCCAAGGACTACTCGGTCCAAGCTTATCAACTGCTCAGGAATTTTTTCTATTTTCTATAGGTCACATGGTCTGATGACTTTTACAGCAGGTCAAGGTGACAAGGTCCTTTCTAATTACTGACACATCATTAATATTTTCAGAGTTCCAGAAATACTCAGAGTAAAACAGAAGTTTTTATTCTAAGTTCTATTACACTTAAACTTACACAAAATAAATGACTTACAGTCCTCCAAAGAGTGTATGAAACAATCATTTGACACTGAGGTACAACTATCGAAACCCATCTCTACAGTAAATTGGATACTTGGACCTTCGGCAAAGGAAAATCCCTTTAAGGTCTGTGGTACAATAATAGTTTCCATAGTACTACCATGGGAACAATTTTCTACAGTGAATTCGATAGCTTACTTGAATTTCAGCGATGGAAAATCTCTTTGATATTACCGTAGGAGCTTTCATGGCTAGACAGATAAATGTTGATACTTTGTGGAATGTTATCGGCCTGTCCTTGCATTTTGAACTGTTGTTGTAGAATGTAGCGTGCGGCGATTCATGTCTATGAAAAACATTAATTCTCTTCTTTTTTTTTCTTTGCAACATTTCAAACAAATGAATATCATTTTTCACTGCATTGAAATCTGAATCTACAGGAACATTGGACTGTTTGAATAAAATATCATAAAAAGAAAGAAGACACCACTGCAAAGCAATACCAATGACATAAAAAATAAAAACACTCAGCTGTTTGCAAATCCCCTTTTCCATAAGTAATGTGTCTACATTTAATGCTGGTGAGCTAGTCTACATAGTGAGCACCACTTTGGATGAATTTTGTAAATGGAATTTTACCATATTTCACCAACTTGACTGGATTTCTGTCAGGGATCATGTGACCTTTTGCAAAAAAAAAAAAAACTTAAAATGCAATCATACGGTCTCACATTGTTAAATACATATGCAGTATTTGATATGGACACAGTCTGTCAGTCCAACACGTATGAAAAAGCATACCGTAAGGAACGAGGTACTGGTCTTCCATACTCAGATACATTCATTACGTGCATGTTCAAAGGGCACATGTGTGTTTGGCTGATGAGAATCTTACATGAGTTGACTTGTAATTGACTGCCAAGGTGTATGTTACCCTTACTTTCCACATTAGGGGTTACTGTGAGAGATTTACGTTTGCCTTGTGGATTCCTATCATACAGTAGTCCTTTTTTACCCCGCACTGCAAATTGAAGCAAATCCATCTAGCTATCAAAAGAACAATTTACTTGCAAGATGTGGTTGTCTCATTCAAAATTAAGTTGCCCTGCCAAAAACTGTGTCATGAACACAGTTAATGAACCTTAATTTTCACGGTTGAAATTTAGCCCTACACATTG
>VJOZ01020423.1:0-15820 GCA_009801055.1 Stichopus horrens | reverse complement strand
GAATCTGCACTTGAGTTTAATGGTGCGATCTTAGTGGTCTATGTCTCGATTAATGGTTCACAATGTCTGAAAGTTGTAAAAGTGCTCCTCGGAAGACTAACTGTACCATCACGCATGGGTAGCTAGTGTAATTTATTTAACTGCGTGCTTGCTTCTGATTCCAGCAGCGGTTTCTTCGTGGCCTAGGACGAGAGGGATGATATATCCAGAAGGTAGTTTGCTTGAAGTTTGAGCTTGATCTGATGACGAAATGTTGACAAAAAATTGTTTTAGTCGAGAGAAACGTCAAACAGTGTATTTTTCTTTTTTTCTATTGGCCTTGCATCAACAAGGTTGATTCAGTGACTACGGTTTTTCATAATCTTTAGAAACTATCACAAATATATTGTCGAGTTTGGCTACTTTCGTCATACATGAGTTTTTGCAAACCTCTTGCAAAACTCTGAATTATCTATCCAAATGAATCTCACATAACTACAAAGCAACTTTACTCATGTCTATGTATATTCAAAGCAAATTCAGCATTTCAAAAAAAAAACTTAAAAAATAAAACTGTAATGAGACTTCAAAGTAATCTGTACTGAATTTCTTTCGGTATGACGAAGTCCGTTAAATGCGACCAGATGCTCCTGTGTGATATTATAGCTAAATTAGATAAAATCAATAAATTGTCGACATAGTTACAGTTAGATCTCCTCGAAAAGACAGGCTACGTGTTATATTAGTTATTCTATCACCAGAATATGTGAAATGTGAGAAGTCCTCCAAAATGTCATTTGAATACTGAGTTAGCCATTCCTCTCTTCCTTTGATGTTAGTCACAGAAAGATTGGTGTGGTCAATAACCACTGGCAACTAAGAACTGACAACAATTCTTAGATGAAATAGGTTTGAAGTGAGGATTAAAATACTATATACTGTTTCGGGGAGTAAACTATGGAGACTAAGTTTTGCAAACTGGCAATTTAACAAACTTTAGGGCGGAGACAGTTGATGGGCCTATCTCTTCCGCAAGTCAAATTGGTAAACCAAGCAACATGTCTGACAAAAACCACAACAAAAATGGACTGAACACGCGATTTGAAGCAAGTGAAAGGACCAGGGAGATAACTTATTCAAGCATAATGACATCCCATGAAGAGAAACTTGATGTTCCCTGTCACATTTCCGTAAATTTGTCGATTAGTTATCGCAGAATTGCATGTTATATGTAAACACGCAGTTAAAAAATCGAAAAGTTTGGAAAGCAACCGAAACATGTGTAACATTTCAGGGCAGTGGCAACAGCAAAGAATACAAATGACTGTGTTTTACTTTACAAGCAAGGTAATATGTTAACAGGGTTACTATTCACCAAAGATTTTCACTCAAGACAATGAATTGTAACTAAATTCGACTCAAATCACCCTTTTTTTTCAAATTGTGACTTCTTGACTTGAAGATATTTACTTGGGACTTGAGCCGACTAGCTGAAAGATGAATTGGTATTATACTTGACTAAAAAAACAATGACTGGTCGATAAAATTCATTTGTTGGGCTAAGTTTAATTTGAATATTTTTTGGTGATCAGTCGTTCCGTTCTTCATGCCGAAATTGATAATCTGAATCAATACCATGCAATAATCAGAAGTACTCTAAGTGAAGCGAGAACAATAAACATTCAAGTTGTGATCAGCAGGTATATGGGCTCATATCTTATACAGTGTAAACTGTTTTCACTGTCTACGGATAAAGAAGCAAAAGAAACGTCTCTCAGGCGGTAGCGGACTCAGGAGTTTTGTCTGGGGTGCATTAAATTTACATATTGTGGAAAAGTGTCTGTGTTCTAAAGGATTCAAATAATAATACTGAACTCAATATGGTGTACTAGTATATGTGAAAAACCGTAATGAGAAGAACAACAGTGAAACCATGGTCTCCGATATGATGTTGATTAATTGATCAAGTTTTTATTTCCCATGGAGGCGGACTGAACGTGAAAAAATGACATAAAAATTTGTTTATTTCATCACTTACATAAGACATGAAGGGCTCAAAATAGTACCGTAACATATTTTAGCCTCTTATCAACAACGTCTTTTAAGTTCTATGCGCACCACCCACGCAGTCCTACATTGAAAGAAAGTTTTTAAGATCTTGGAAACGTCTACGACATACACAGCACTTAAATTATGAAAAACATGAAGAACACGAAAAACACATTTTCGAGTATTGACAGACTTTATCATTGAAAATGTTGAAAGCAGTTACAATTTTCATAAAAATCCATCAAACATTAACCATTTTACAACACATTTCTCTTCTACAATTGCATCATGAATAAACATAAGCCAAATATGCAAATTGGTGACGTCCAGGGAGGGACTCACCTGATATGCGTTATGTTTTCGTTTGCTAACTTAACCTCTGTTTCAACGACAACTGAGAATTTTTCATGCCCTGAGGGTTTTATTCTGAAAACAAGTATTGCCTTCTCAAGAAATATTGATATCACCTACCAATGTGAAACCCATTAATTAAGAGATAAAATGTAAAGGCCTAACAAAAAAGCACTGACACTGTGCAACGCACTACATCTGTTTGCATTTTCGTTAAACTTTGAAAAGCCATACCTCGGAAACGGTAACAGATAGAAACACAATTCAAACGGATTATCACTCAGGATTTCATTCTGCAACTTCTAAATGAAACCAGGCTTTTTCTGCCACGTGGTCTTTAGTCAAATCTGATCACGGTTTGGCCTTAACTGCAAAGTACATTGACAACCTTCATTGAGCGACAAAAATCGAAACGACTCAAATTAAGACTAATGTGCATGGTTAAAAAAGTTACAGCTTTGACACAATGAAACAAATCCGAATAAAGTTGCGGTGCAGTAAATAAAATGGAAATTCCAATGGACAACAAACAGATCGACAAGAGGTTTAATAAAATCATCATAGTTCCCAAGCTAGGATTGTCTCCCTACAGAGGCTTGCCTTTCCTTCCCATACATATTGCGTTACATCTTACAGCATTGAACAGTTACAAGAACAGGGCTTGTAAAGCTTGTAAAACCGATGTCAGAGGTATTTGTAGCCCACAGGAGTTACGTAACCCAGTTGCTAATCCTGTAACAATACAATGGAGTAGTTCACTTTCAATACAGAGAGACATCTGGTGAACGCTAGCTGTTATTGTATAGTCGAGAATTTGTTGTCGTTGACTTAACTCTAACCTAACACTTTCAATCTTGCCATGAAATGTGCTTTCATAAAATTAATTTTCACTTGTTGCTTTTCGCAACTCACTGTGATATATCATTTTCCTTTTGCAACTGGACAAGGTAAGTATATAGACTTTTTCTCATAAAGAACTTAATAGTATTGACGTAATGGTATCAAAACGTGGATTTTTTATTAAAATATACCATATGGATGTGTATCACAAATGCTATCACTACGTGTATGCTATGGAAATGAGTGACAGGACTAATTGTTGATAGTGGATAATATTTCAGGCTGTAATGTCCGAATTGGACAGATTACCTTGTAACATGTGAGCAGTATTTCGATGTAGCACCCTGAAACTCAATCTTAGGGAACACCAACTCTCTGCCCGTTTTTATAATCCACCAATCAAAGAAACTTAAATTTACCCATCAACGACACTTTTAACTGTCAGTTGCTACACATGGTGAAAAATTTAAGTTTTCACTAACCCTGACCCATCTAAAACAGCAAGGCGGGATTTCCCTGTTACTGTGGTGCTCCAGTCTTTCAGAAGCATTTTAATGTTTCAAGTTGTAATTTGTAATCTTGTTCATTTTATGATGTACTGTAAGCAAAAGCGTCTTTGTAGTTTCAAAGCTTCTATTAATGCTCTACTCTTCGCCCACTGTCGAAAATGAACAGACCTACATTCAAATATTGTCAGTGTCAATAAGGTTACGGCAGGACAGGTTAAAGATCATAGATTTTCTATTGCATAAATATGAGTCACAATGTATGTGTCTGTTTATTTCCACCAAATTAGTCAACGTTACTATTCCTAAGAGTTCAGGCAAAGAAAAAAATGCAATTTGTTGATTGATTTAGGAATAGCAAAATACCCCACCTCCATTAAAAAAAAAATAAGCAAAGGCTCATTAATATAGAAGCGCTGCGGAGACAAGGTTTCAAAATTAACAGTCATCCAGAGATCTGACAGAGAAGACCTTACCAACGCTGCCAAAAGAATCGTCTATTACAAAAGTCAAAAAGTCAACAACAAGAAACCTCACTTATTTTGTAAAACTGCAATAACAGCACATTATAGAGTAGATTTGTTTTAAATTCATCCAAAATTTCTAATGTACAACATAATCTGTTACTTTGTCAATGATAGAAAAAGTCGAATATGAAGATGCTTATAAGCAATCTGAAAGTGTGTTCAGTGCACTCTCTAAATTTCAAAGAGTGAAATTAGGGGTAACTCCCAAATTAAGACTGAATATTCACTCTCAAAGAGGGAGTAGGATTAAAGGAGACACATTGCCCTACAAGTCATGTAAGGACAATCGCACCATTTTTTAAAGGGAAGTAGGGCGTTTCTTTGAAAGAAAAACCCTGGAAAAAACTTAAAACCAACATTTATGGGTAATGATATATTATTCAAAACATGGAAGTAAGGTAACCCGTTTTCAAGAAATAAGTTTCTCACAAATCGAAATTCCGTTCTTTGTTGTTCGAACTAAAAGAATTTGCTCAAACAAACTTTCAAAAATTCAAGTGATGTTTCTTCCTTTAAAGTCTTATGGAAAATATTTTGAGGAAATGAAGCTATTCATGTTTATTTGTGAGGCTGAAGTGTTGAAGAATGATTCATTGCTTTTTTCTTTGTATGGAATGTTGCTGCATTCCTTATTTCCCTTTAAACTCTACACTTTTTAACTTCTCTGAATTACAGTTATGTCCACCCCATGCAGAGTTTCGTCTCTGTTAAATCAATACATACACATTCAACTCACAGGTAGGCTTAGTAGATGGTATATGTATCAATTGTCAGCCAATCCTCACATGATATCATATATGCATGATAAGGTTTCATCCAATGAACAAACCCTAACCACGATGGTATGACTCCATACCATCTCATGTTCTGTCAAGCAGAAAAAGGGTTTTCTTGACACAAGATTTTAGCACATTACGGAAGTTCTATGTCGAGTAGTAGCAATTGTAGGACTGGTATTTCTGTTTGAAGATATCACTACGTATGCTTTCATTGTACTCCAGTGGATATGTATTGCAATGTATCGTTTATGTGGCCTGTGAAAATCGAATTTTTCCATAATGAACAATTTAATATCTAAGTCTGCTTGACGAATTTCACGAATTCATGTAAAACAAGACCAATTACAAATCTGTTCTCTGCAAATGCTATCAACAGTTTCCACAGTTTATAAGTTCCACACAGTATCAGTACAACAGTTTATCCCATTCAGACGGGGTGAGGGAGGGAGGTGGCAGGGCACACATGTTATGGACCAGGGCAATTTTGAGAACCTCAAAACTAAGTAATTGAATAATATACACGAAAACATTTGGAAATTTAAGAAACCAACCAATGCTGTGGCCGATTGCATGGATGAAGTGACATTATTTGTAGCAACAGAAGTTCTGGGTTCGATTCCTGGCCGGGTCACAGTTGGATAATGCTTTTTTCGTCCAAGGTCTACTGACGTAATAAGCATTGATGTGAGACTTTCACACCTGAACTGACCGTTTGAAAATAGTACCCCCTAAATTTAATCTAAAATTGTAATACCATTGTCACGTGATCTGAAGTTGCCATATGTAATCGACAGGCTTCCTCCATACTGGCGTGGTCGCTTATCGTCGTAAGACTAACTGAGCTTTACTGAGCTTTTCATTTACCTAGTCTAGGAATATGGTGCATATTCATAAACTTCACGAAATCTTCATGAACCACCACATGCCCTCCGTAGAAAGTTGTATGGTTGGTTCTAAGGGTACTTCGTAACAGGGCCGTGGCTGGGTTCACATCTTTCGAGGGAAGGTAAAAGTGTTGACTGGCTAGTTATTTTGGCGACCACCCCGATAGATGGGTGAATAATTAATGGGAAGGAGTCTTCATGAAAAAAAAAACATGATCAGACTAGGGGAAACCAAATAAAAAAAAGATTTGGACAAGGGGTGAGTATATATCGGCAGCACTGTCTGAGCGGAGCGTCACTATTTGTTGGGACGGAACCCCAAATGGTAGGAGATAGTGCCTCCGGGTGTATTTGAGCTCCAAGCATTCAAACATGGATGTAACGTGTCTGTGATGTCGGCAATTCCCTTATTCCTGTGAAACGAAAATTCAGTCTATGATAAATGGTAATACGGTTTAGGTGGGTTGAGTCGGTACCAGAATCCGAATGAATTACACACCCTCTTGCTTTTTTTAGTGTTTAGCAATTATTTTATGACTGAAAGCATAAGCGCACCGGCACCTCAATAGAATTCCTTTTGAGGGGGGAGTCCGTTTTTCCGTATTGTGTTTATTACTGTTTACCACTTATGGGTGTACTATCGTACGTCGAGCGCAACCATTCGTTGGCACGGAGCGTACACCTCCGTTTGGTACACCTCGGTCACTGCTTCGGGAGTGTACTTGAGCTGCATTACCACTGAAGTAGGAATTTTATGTCTGCAATATCTTGATGAACAGTACAAAACATTTTATGGGAAAACGGTAAAAAATTGGATTGCTCTTATCTAGAATATTTATGCTATTGTCATTTCCAGAAAAGTTCATTAAACAGTTTTTACTTCTAACGATCAGTTTTTTTTCAGAAATTTTCAACTAGCAAGTAACCCTCTATAGAAAAAATCGTTTGCAATATTTTGCGCATTTATTATAATCATTTTTTCCTCAACAGTGCCAGTTAAGTTCCAAAAGTTTCTACTCTCAGACAATTTAGGTTTTCATAAGTTTGTTATAACTGCATAACAAAGTATAAAGCTAGTTCTTGAACCCATCACTTTGTAAGATTTGAGCGATGTAAGGGAGGAGATGTCCCCCATCTCCTTTATGAGAAATTCTTCACCTACTATGTATTTCTTTAGATGATGCGATCTTGTGCAATATTTGGAGTTACTTGAAGTCAACAAATGCGCTAAACTGAGATGTGAAAAACTTCCAACTGGTATTTCACCTTCTCCGACTATCGTCGCTTCTAGACTTGTATATGAGATATACAGATGGTATTTCAAATGTCATTGTGAAATTTTTCTATTACCAGGTATAACCGTCGACACAATTTGGTGCAATACTGGACATCTTTTAATGCCATAAATTTCTAGACTGAGATTTGAAAAATGTTGTTTCAGATTCTCCGACTATTGTCGCTCTAAGACTGAAGTTTGAGAAATTCAAATGGTATTTCAGGTTTATTGAGAAATTTTTCAATTACAATATAACAATCTGGTGCAATGTTTGGCATCTTTTATGTCTGAGATATTAAGAATTCTAAGGAAGGCATCCAGGAGGTTGAAGGAGAAACAGTGGAGGGGATTTCGAGCTTAGTCCAAACAAGAAATGGATCCTACAAGTATGTTCAGCACCCCAATATTAGCCACGTCCTCTAAGAATATTTGTCAGAGGCCTCAAAATTCATTATGATTCTTGTATTATCTCAACCAATCCGATAAGTATTTACCATTGTATTACCAAATTGCTGACATCCCCATTTAAAGCTGCAACCCAACCTCGAAGCCGAGCTTAGAACTTAAGGAAAGTACTGTTGCGGGCAATCTGGAGGTTTGTAAAGCCAAATATTTTCTTCTACGCTCTGCTCCATCCAATGGTAGCGCTCCGTTTAGATGCTGCTTTGAACAGTCAGCCCCTGCTCGTTTACTTTCCTTTCGGCGTCGATTGCAGGGGTATATATGTGAACCTGTCACTTTAGTGAAAGGGACTATTTTTTTTTAATTTGTACCCTTCTAGGATTGGCTCTTTGATTGGCCCTGATGTTATTTAAGATATTAGTAACCCTACGATAACTGACATAAAAGTGTGAACAAAATACCAAATCATATAATACTCACAACTTCGTACATAGTAAATCCAGTCGTATGATGTAATTAGTGGTTTCACCTTATGCTAGATACAAAATATCTATTTTCAAAACTATTTTCCATTTCAGAAAATGGATCGATAAGGTTAGCTAATGGGACGAGTAGCTCTTCCGGACGAGTAGAAGTATACTTAAACGGAGCTTGGGGTACAGTATGTGACGATCTGTGGGATGTCGTTGATGCCCTCGTTGTGTGTCGCCAACTTGGATTCGACGGTGGCGTGAGAGCGCCCTCCGGTGCCTTCTTCGGAGAAGGAACGGGCAATATTCACCTCGATGACGTAGAATGCGTTGGCGATGAAAAGTTACTGATAGATTGCAAAAGTAGCAGTTCTCATAATTGTCAGCACCATGAAGATGCCAGCGTCGTTTGTATCGCAGAGGGTAATGTAAATTTACAACCATTTACAGACATCGTAGAATTAGCAGTAAATTATCCGGATAACCTCCTAAAAGTTTCACAATGTATCTCACTGCGTAAATAAATATAATTTTAAAAGTGTTTTTGCAAATGTATTTTTTATGTTAAGATCATTCTTGAGTAATGTGTTTAAGTGGTAACATTGACCTTGATTCGACCTACATTAATACCAAACATGAACCTAGTTTAAAGGGAAATGTTAAATAATCATGAATATTCCACGTTTATTGACCGGGAGTTGCCATTTGAAGAATGTTTATTGCCAACGTATGATTTCTTTGGATCGATCTTAACCCTTTTACACATTTTAGCCAATACTAATTCTAAACACTTTCAGTGGAATGTCTAAATGATGAAACAAAACATTAAGTTTCTACGAATGTAGCTACAAGGTAAATGTCGTTCAGATTTCTCATTGCACATAACAACTTTGTGACAGTGACACGTTAACCGTTATTTCTAAACGCAACTGCAGTAGAACGTGCGAACATTTCTAAGAAGCAATACCAATAAACATGATTCACTTTCCCAATTCAAATTTTTTACAAAATGATTCACAAATCAATTTTGTCAGGTATTTTGTTCTCTTGACAATGATACTTTAGAGAATGCTTATGTTGGAGAAATAAGACTCCGCGGTGGCAACAAAACCAGTGGAAGAGTTTAAATATACTATAACGGACGTTGGGGTACGGTGTGTGACGATCGCTGGGATTTGTCAGACGGTCAAGTGGTCTGCCGTCAGCTTGGTTTCGGTGGCGTTTTCCAGATATTTGGTGACTCTTACTTTGGCAGAGGCACTGGTGACATTCATGTAGATGAGGCATCGTGTCAGGGAACAGAGAATTTTCTCTTAGATTGTTCTTTTATATCTGAACATGACTGCAGTCATGCGGAAGATGCTGGTGTCAGCTGTGGTGGTACGTTTTAATGCAATATTAAGGAATATTGGCAGTCGTAATAGACATCTTACATATTTTTTTCTTCTTTTTTTTGCCATATTGTTTTTTTTTTTTCAAATCAGGTATATAAGTATGTCCCCTTAACAGATTTGTGTAAAATGTAATGATATGCCAATTTCAAATTCTGTCAGAAAGTGCGTCAGCAGCGAGAAAAATCTTGAATGTTAAAATTTTTCTTACGTTGACGTCCCATACCAACGTCCGAAAGAGGATATTCGTGGACATCTGGTTTGCTTAGCCTAGCTTGAATAAGAAATGTTGCTTGTTCAGAGGTCTTTAATGTTCTTCCAAGCTGCAGACAACTCGTGAAACTCATGAAAATTGCTCAGTTCCTTACCGGCATCTTACAATTCAAAGGCGGTCCGTGAACTGCCACCCCTTCAACTTCGCATGACACGCAAAAATCCAACTGAAGTTTTCAAAAGTAGCAGTTATCTATGGCATTGATGTAAAAATGTTAAGCTCTGCTTTCCGGGCATCACTGACGAAAAATCAACATTTGCATAACGATTTTGATGGTAAATCTCCTCACATGTCTTTTACATTAATGTGCAGCATAATTATTCATGCTAGTGTCCATTCTTTCAAGAACTGAGCATGCCTTATTTTAAACATTCTTCTTAACCATTTTCGAACCGTGCAGAGCCTTCATTGCCACACGACAACTATCGAATTCGTCTTCGAGGTGGAAACAAAACTTCTGGGAGAGTGGAGTTGCTCCTCGAGGGTCGATGGGGTACAATTTGCAGTGACAGGTGGGACATTAACGATGCTGGTGTAGTGTGCCGTCAACTTGGTTTCAAGTCAGCCGCAGATGTCGTTGAATGGGCACGACCCATTGCCGGGGCAAATCCCGTATTTCTCAGTGACGTTTCCTGTGATGGTACCGAGACCCATATCATACATTGCAATTCTACAAACGGTGATAACTGCGGTTACCCTAAGGATGCAGGTGTTCGTTGCAAAAACTACGGTATGTTTTCCCCAACGATCTGTATAGACACATGACAAACAGTTATGATTCATGTCTTTCAGTTGCATTAAAGTTCAGTGACATAAAAGTGTCACGACAAAACACAAACCAAAATACGTTGTATATGGGTTACATAAGCTACAGTATCTGTCACCGTGGCATATAGGTCTACTCCACAGGTTTGTAATTAAACAATCAACCACAAAAAGGTCACAAGACAATCACAAAAACAAAATAATAATGAAGGAAAAATAATACAGCAAAGAAAGTACGTCTGCACTTCTGTAAATCAATCCTGTGGTTTCAACAGAGAAGTATATAATTGTTATCTCTATATTGTACTTTTTTTCTCATTTTCACGAAATACTTGTACGACGGAAGATCTGTAAGGATTCTGCTATGATACCAAATTACGTTCTCAGACAATACTCATGGTAATCGCATCCATGAATCATACTTTCTTTGATTCCTCCATCAGACGAAGGATCAATTAGATTAGTAAATAATGACAGCATCTCTTCAGGCCGGGTGGAAGTATTTTTACACCAGTCATGGGGTACAATATGTGACGATGAATGGGATATAGCAGATGCAATCGTTGTGTGTTCCCAACTTGGATTCAGTGGAGCGTTGGAAGCCAACTCAAATGCCTACTTTGGACGAGGACAGGGCTCAATTCATTTTGATGACGTAGCGTGTGTTGGAAATGAAAAGTCACTTGCCGATTGCCAGCATGAAACTTCTCACAACTGTAACCACAATGAAGACGCGGGCGTTGTTTGCATCGGTGAAGGTAGTGTGTGAGCATTATGGTATCAGTTATTGTGATGAGAGATCAATTTCAAATGAATCCCACCGCATAATCCCACTTCATATGTATGTTTATGAACACTTAACCATTGGATATCCACTTGTTTTGCTATTTTTAAAATTCCTATCATTAGATAGAAGTTGATTAAACAGGAATTGATTTCAGTGTTGTTTTAAACTGTATTGTAACGAGACTCACGAGCAATATATAGGTCACTCAATTCCACATGATGACAAAATCAGGTTTGAATATTAACCTTATGAAATTTTGACCCAAATATCATCTCCTCTCGTGCAAGTAAACTGAAAAGTCACTTTTCTGTGTACTCTTTGTTGACTCAAAGCTCTAAGCTGAACCAGGATAGACTAAAGTTCGGACGCTAAGACGTTACTCCCTACTTATCCCTCCAGACATTAAAGCTGATAACTATTTTTAAATTTCTAAATTTTCATGTAGTCTAAATAAAGTGTTTTGAGTGTGCTTCATAAAAGAAATATTTTATTTAATGAGAAAGTAACGTGTTGTTCATGTACACATCTAACAGAGATTTCAGTAACATTTTAAAAGGATGGTTCAGATACAAATATAGCTATGATGTGTTTAAGAGTAATTAAAGCTGACCAACACAGAGAAACTTCCCTTCAGTTTACATGCGTGGTTAGCGAGATATTAGTAGTTGAGATATGAGTGGTTGAAGTTGCCACTTTAATTACCGAAAGTTAATTTGAAGCAAGCCAGGGTGATTACATCTCCCCATAAAGCATTTTATGCTTTTCTTTAATATTTACACCAAATTTTACACTTCAGTACCTATTGCTATCATGATGTAAATGTAAGATAACCAGCACTTCCGCTGACCACACTGATTTTCAAGGTCAAAACAATAAACTCAATAATGAAGAAAACAAAAGATTCGTAAACAATGTGAGGAGAATGTCACTCCTGTTTGCTCCAAGTCCACATTTGGTAATAAAAGGGGTATCTTTGATTTATAATATTTGGAGAACCACAGATGGGAACTGATTGGAAGTTTCACCAGAATGGTTCAAGTTAGATTAACCTACTGTCAAACATACCAAAACTAATTTTTGTTCAGGCTGTACGATTTACTTTGAACAGAATCGCTGACGATAATGCAACCAACAGATGACGTAAAGGATATTATGGCCCGTTCTTTTTTTTTCCTAAGGTGAAGGTCACGTAAGATTGGTAGACGGATCGGACATCTTTTCAGGAAGGGTTCAAATATTCCTCAATGGGAACTGGGGTAATATATGCGGTTATGAATGGGACATCAACGATGCGCATGTAGTGTGTACCTCACTGGGATACGGTAAGGCCGCGTATTATACGTACAATGTATTTCCGTTTTGGTCGATCAACGACGAACCTTTTCATCTGGGAAATTTCCAATGCGGTGGAACAGAAAGATCCTTGACGCGATGCCCTTTCTCCGATGGAATCTGCAACCAAGGAAAACACGCCGGAGTCGTATGCGAGGAAAGCGAGAGTAAGTGAAAAACAAAGTTATAAGAAACGTTTTGATCTCAAAAAAATTGTTTGTAACGAATTTTTTTTTGTGAGAGAGAGGAGGTGGGGGTAAGTATGGCCTCCGCTGAATTCGCTAGTGGGTTTTGTTACTAGAATAACGAAGCTTGAAAATAATGCTCCTTCTTTCTACTCTCCCTTCCTTCCCTTCTCCTCTTCTTCTTTTTGTTCCTTTGTTGTTTTCCTTTTGTATTCTTGTTGTATATTTTGTTCTTTTTCACTTTTGGTCACTAGCTTAGATAACAGTCTACTCTGTTAATCTAGTGTCCTTCATATGTATACATATATTATAATCTGCTTCACGTATTTTGTACATAACTTTGTAAAATATATGAGAAATAAATTTAAAATTGAAATATCATTCTTACAATTTGTATTAAAAATATTGATATCTAATTAGGCTGATTGCATATACTTTACCCTTTTCTCAACAGTAAACACAGAGGACAGTTTCCAGCTACGAATCGCTAGCAGTCGCGACAGATACTCTGGTCGAGTTGAAATTTTCTTTGCTGGACAGTGGGGCGGAATATGTGCAACAGGATGGGATATTAGAGACGCCAACGTTGTATGTCATCAGTTGGGGTATGGAGGAGCAATCAATGCGTTAACCATATTCGGTATCACACTCGGACAGATATTTTTTTCGAATGTGGATTGTAGAGGAAATGAAGATGCGATAAGGGAATGCATCGGTTCTGAGATTGGAATCTACGACCAGACATGTGACGACTCCACCACTGCAGGGGTACAGTGTGTTGGAGGTAAGAAATCAACTATTGCACCCATCTACGTGAACTACCATGCATGTAACTGGCATAACTAACAAAATATTAGAGAAGATTGTAGTTGAAGTGCATTTTACTGTTCTATTCCTTTCTAATTCTATCCAACATGAACGATGACCAACTTCTCTAAGAATACCAGACATTTGTTTCCTTAAGTCGCATCAGATCTTTCACACATATATATTATATAGAGGTTTTGCACGTGATGTCATAATTAGCAACTGTTGTTACTCCGCCATACTGGATGGAATCAGTTTTTCGTGTAACTAATACCACGCCATACTGTTTCAGTAACACTGCGTGGTGTTTATTACGATATTTTCATAATTTTCATTGTGCAACCGGTCACAGAAGGCAAATGGTCCTTAACTGAATTGTCGTAGGCTGACGTTGCGCCTATTTCCTGTAGATGAAGACAAGAAGCAGACGCCGTTGATAATACACCCACCACCGATTGGTACGGCCTTGAGTGCACGTATTTAAGCACGTTGCTTTGTTTTACACACAATACGACGTTTCCACGGTAGAGGCGGTGACGTGACGTCACTGCAAACCTCTATACCGCTCTCAGTCGGTCGGGCTAATGTGGACGGCGCTAGTCACAAATTGGCAACAGAGAGAGGGAGACGTATGATCGCTTATCAAAACCAAACTTTTGGGATCGCTCATAGGTTTCTCACTAATTGTCCACATACCTCGCAGACGTAACCCTAATCTTCAAGAGCAACCCTGAATTCGCCTTGAGGATCAAAACAAAGATTAACACACTTCATTGTTGTGTAGTGGTACTTAGTGTGATATTGTAATAAATCATTCTTGGACTCATATATTGTAAAAGTATATGGGGGAATGTGCCAGATGAAAAAAAGAGGAATTCACTGGAAGGGTCTAAGAATGCCAGAATCACCAAGGGAAATGAAAAAAAAAAAAACATTGCTTAAACTACAGGAATTCCTGTAGAAATATTCAATGTAGCTAACACCATGCTATCCCCCGCTTCCCTTTGACTCCTTCCCAAGGTCATTCTTTAATACAAATAACTATGACCTGGAGAGAATTGTGGGCTGAGTTGCATGGGCTATGCCAGGTGAAGAAAATCTAGATTAGCCAAAAAGAAAGCGTTTAAGAATAAATATTTCACCCAGCAAGATGAAAAAGTAAAAGGGGAATTCCTGAAGGTATATTCAAATTCAATTAAAATCTAGCATCAAGTGTGGCACCATTTTGCATTTGGCCCATCGAATTCTAGCAAAAGTTTCCAAAGGTGTCCATCTCTCACTTGACCACTCCCCCAACATCAGTCTTTAATTCAAATTACTATGACCTTGGCAGAGTCGTGGACTGAGTTACAATGGCCGTGCCATCTGAAATTACCGAGGAAAAGGTTCACGAATGACTCTTTCACCAAGCAGGATGAAAGAAGAAAAATCATAATTAGTAAGAACTCCTGAAGACGTACTTAATTCAAATCTAGCATCAATTATAACCATTTTGCATTAAGTCGTCCACCCTGCATCAGCAAAAATTTTCTAAAGGGGAGGGGTCCCCACTTGGAACCCTCTCCAGGCCCCAGGACGGTGATCAACCATCATCCTGCTGCCCCCGCCCCACCCCAATCCTTAAATCCGTCACTGTAAGAAGATCAT
Organism: Stichopus horrens; assembly: GCA_009801055.1. Taxonomy (NCBI): domain Eukaryota; kingdom Metazoa; phylum Echinodermata; class Holothuroidea; order Aspidochirotida; family Stichopodidae; genus Stichopus; species Stichopus horrens. The sequence goes on along the minus strand of VJOZ01020423.1, from coordinate 569 downwards.
GGATACACAGCATTATTTGAACTAATTAATACTATTCACAAGCAAATAAAATACGCCTGTTTTACATAATGTCTCTTTTTGGCTCTTCTTATATGTTGCCGCCAATAATAGGGTATTCTGCCATCACAAGATCATGATACGAAAATGCAGTTTTATGATATCACACACAGCAAATTAAGTTGACTAAGATACTGTGTAATATGGTCTGGCTTACAGATGTTTCGGCCAGATACCATATCTACCACTGGCCAGAACTTAAAGACGCAAACTTGACTTATTCTAATTAGGGTCAATATAACACCAGCAAACTGTTTGGTATTTGTAGATTCAGGGCACAATGTGTGTTCTTATACAATCTTCTACCGTAAGTAAATGAAAGTGCGCCTCCAAATTTGGGACCTCCAGGATCTAATTTGTCAGCGTCTACTCTGCTCTCAGGGAAGAAATTTCAGGTGGTCAACCAAAGACAAACCCCATGGATATAGCATTGACTTGTCAGGAAAAGAGGATGGGCACTGGCGTAGACAGGGGGCACAACGGGGCCATGCCCCCCCCCCTGTTCATGCCCG
>VJOZ01020420.1:11507-23448 GCA_009801055.1 Stichopus horrens | reverse complement strand
AAAAAAACTGTAAACTTTCGGAGCTGGTCAAAAGACAATGGAAGAAGTCAATTACCCTACCAATATCCTTACCCATGTTGGAAAGGCAACACTTTGAGAAAATTGGAACAAAAGCATCCCAAACATAATCGCAAATGCTTTCTTTTAATAGTTGTTGCATTTCACATGTGTGCTATATCACTTAATTAGTACTAAAACGTGGCCCATGAAAGGCATTTGCTCACTCAGTGTTACCATCAATCACATGAATATTGTAGTAATCATTAACAATTATTGTATTATGGTGAATATAAACAGAATATGACGTTTCAATCTCGCTTCAAATATTTCATCTAAAATAAGTGACACACCAGTTTGAAATTAGCTAATTACACTTGAAAAGATAGATAATGAGAACGTCGTATACCACCTCCTCCTCCTCGAGTAAGTTGATGATGGAGACGAGAATCGACTTGAGAATCGATTTGGACAATCGCCTGGCCCTTAGCAAAATTTGATCTTTTTTGAGGGAAAAAGGGGCAAAGTTATTGATCCCTGTCATGGGTAGGGGTTTAAAGTGGTGGGAAAGTACCCCACCCGTTTTTAAATACATTTGCTTCAAGAAGCTTTGATGCAAAGTCTTCGTGACCATTGGTTTAATTGCAATACGTACTAAGTCTTTTCAGTTTCTTTGCATATCAAATATCTCCTTAAATCGATGATCACGACTTGACCAGATCTCTATATACTGCAATTATTTTTGGTGCTACCCATGGAAGTGCTCCCTCCGTACCCCAGCTACATCAGCCTCTGTTTTTGTTTTTTTGTTTTTATTTTTTCATATAACGTATATTCACTGCGTCTGTGGTTGGTGATGATAGCTAAAATAATGATTCTTCAGTGTGGGCCTCAGAGTACTTTCGGTAGCCAATCTTCTCAATTTACTTGCTCTTGGCTTAGAGAGTATGTTCTTTCTTCTGCCGTCCTTTTTTTTCTTTCACTCATTTTATTGGCTTCAGAGTCGTTGTTGTGATCCAGTGAGGGATCTTGATCAATCTCCTTTCCCCAAAAAAACTTTCCTAAGGCGAGATGTTCAATTGTTTTGTTCTTTCTTTTAAAGAAAGTCATCCACAATCAGAAAGAAAGCGACAATGTTAAAAGAACTTTTTGAAAAGGTCGTCATTATACGCTACACGAATAAAAACTGAAAGTATTCGCTGTCGGCCAACTGTAATGAAAAGTGATTATTTTAATGGGACTCCTTTTCACCTCGAGGAGAACTATTCTTGTTAATCATCGCACGTCCATAACCTACGGTCAATCCGTTATTTTCATTTCGAATAGTTAAAAGAACTTTGACAAATGGTGAAACTAATTTTGGTACAGCAAAGTGACAGGTTTGAACAAACGACTATGCATTTTGGAGCAGTAAGGACGAAGCAGGCAGTGTCAGGGGAAGGGAGAGAGAGAGAGATCGGCCTATGGTAACAACTATAGACGCAAAACGTTAAAATAAACAGAAAAAAAATATAGTCCACTTAAGGTGGTGTATTAGACACTTTAACTAGTAATTTGGTAATAGTTTTGGAATGATGTAAACCTGAGATGTAACTATGTGTTTCTCTTATATTGTTTTCATTATTAGCGTGTGTTTGTCTGAACATCAACCTTTTTTATTTTTTAAATAATATCTCTTTTGTGTCCGGTATATTTTGGATTTTTCAAAACAGTATCGCTTTTTTGCATTCGTATCTTCGTTTCTCGTATCATTAGCATTATAACTAAATTTTCATTTAGAACACAGCAAAAAGATCAGTTAATGTCAGGTTTTCAGCAATACTCTGTAAAAGAAGACAAAATAAAATGCAAGAATAAGTTTTAATTTTTTTTAATTTTTAATTTCAGGCTAATGTTTTTCGTTACTTAATTGTTATGTGTACAAAATTTAGAGATGATACGTGATATATCACCAGGGTTACCATCACGCATCTTTTCCTCTAATCAGTGTGGCGCGGAATTTTCTATTTTTACCTCATATGTAATGAATGTAAATTGTGTAGATGTTACCAATTATACGATGTTCCCCGAAATCTGATTTGATTGCGCAAATGACATTAGTCGTGCTAGTAAATTTAAATTTGATCGAAAGAGAATTTCCGATGTCGTGCCTGTTGATCATTAATACTTAATCGGTCGCAAGACGGTAACTTATCGGCACTTGATAGTAACAACGTAATCGTGAGTGAGACACAAAATATGGCTCCATGTTGGGTGTGATTATTGATGATATTGAGCCATAATGAGCGATGAGACCATGGCAACAATAACAGGAGTATCTGTCAAAACCAAGGTGAATGTATTTTAGAATATCAAGTGCCCTCTAGATACTGGTCTATTTTCAAAGCAACTTTCTTTTCCCACCAGGATATCTCTTACATATGTTATTGCGAGTAGTAACAATGTATTAATGAAACTGCAGGGCAAAGCGATTGTGAAGCCAAATAAAGTGGGCCATTTTTCTTTTACTCCGCGTTTAATGTCTCATTCACAACCATTCGTATGTGAGAAAAATAAATTCCACAGCAAAGAACATGACTTTACTAAAAAAAGTAAAAGTTACATAATGTAACAACATTAAATGAAATATATTTTTGAGACTGCTTAAAGGGAATTAATGATTACTGGGATACGTTCATTGAAAAAACTCCTCTGCTAGGGAGTTTCCACAGATCAAATAAAAATTGTGTACATCATAAGTGAAGAATACACAATTGGTTGTAAACGTACAGATAAAAATTCTTTAATCGCCAAGAAATTAATTTTGCTATTTATAATGCTTATATAACACTCATGATGTATATTGGAAAAGTTCAATCGCTCAGTGACTCACAGGTCAGTTAAACCTCCTGTTCTACCGTACGTTACTGTCCGGATATCTGATTTACTGCTAATATTCACATTCACGGTATATACTGCACACAACAAATCCTGACCTGCAGTCTAACGATTTTGTTTTTCAGTATTTAGGTTTAATGCATATCACCTTCTATCACAGTCTTCGCCCATGTAGAAAACTACTGTCATAAATGTCCTCATTAGAGTAGGCCAAATTTTATCATATGTATTCGTATGACGACACTGTGGTATAGATCTCGATATACAAGTGATGTCAAAATGTCTGCACCTACCACTGATATTTCATGCGAATAAGCACAAATGACGTAATGGCACGATGGTTGTCTTGTTTTATAGTTTCATGTTTACATGAAACTATTTTCACATGAGCAACCGATTAGGGGGGTCACATAATTGTGCATGTTAGGTGCAATTCGAAGGTGACAATGAAAACGTTATCACAAAAATTTCGTATTAGGCCCACACATGTCTTTATGAAGCTTTGCTGGAAGAAAATATTTCACACAAATACACGGGTAATGACTGAAAGACTGCTACATTTTGTTTGCATTTGTTTGTCACTTCTTCCATTTTCTGTTCACTTAACTTCTAAACCATTCATTTTCATATCTTTCTTTGTGGAAGGGTGGTACGGGAGTAATTGTGAATGTATTCCCTGTTTCTATGTTCTTATAAGCTGAGAGTTTGTCACACTGTTCTTCCGGATTAAGTTAATTCCCTGTCTTGCCAAATAAATGCGAGTCACAGTGTCAGGCCATTTCACATGTGAACGATGGCATTTCCTCATTGTGTATTGCTGGTTTAATGCCACTTCCTGTAACCATTCATGTGCAATGCTTATCACGTGACGTCATTGTCACAAACTGATCTTCCTTATGGAATGCAAAGACGACTTCATGTCATTCTTCTGCCAATTCCATGGTCATTGCATACCAATGATGTTGTTTATTTTGATCATCGTATTATTCCATATCACGTGTCTATCAAAAGCTATGCCTAACGTAAGAAGCTAGCAAACGCACTTTTCTTTAATGTCCATTTTGTTATCATAATGTGGATATCTTTAAGCCGACACTTACTTCAAAAAAGAAATGCGACTTGCATGTTCCTTTTTGTATCATAGAGCTTATCATGACACGTCATTGTGTTTTACTCAAGGTTTCAACGTTTTGACGTTCACAACCACTGTTCTTTTTTGTTCCACAAGATACAAGCACACGAGAACAATGTGTTCGAACTCGCCACGCGCACTTATATCACTCGAGATGTATTCAACGGTCATTCCTTATCTGCCGTGGATGAATCTGCAGCATCTCACAATGACTTTCCTTTACCCACGGGCAATACTTCTTCGCCTATTCTCGAAGAGGACGAAAGCTTAGAGGACAGCGAGAACCAAGAGGAGGCGAGGAGAGACGACGAAAGCAGTGAAGACGGTAAGCCTGGAGATGACAAAAATATCATTATGTGAAAGTGACACCCCAACAATTCCTCGGCATGGAATTATTATTGCATTCTGTTATTTAATTGAAAATAATTTGTTTTTGCAAAGGTCAACTCGTCGCATGTAGTTTGTGCTTCCATCTGCCATTGGTACTCTCCCATTACTGTTATTACAGCCGGCAACGAGATACTCAGTTTCGAAATATTGCATGTTTTATATTGGGCGGTGTCGGTATTTGCAATGTCTTTCTCATCATGTCCATCACCACGACTTTAGAATTCCATGTTGTTTTCCTGCATGGACCAACCGCTGTGACATTCGTAGACTCATTTATATAGTAAAGTCCACAGGCTGCGTTTGTTCTAGAAGTATTCAGTGAGCTGGAAACAGGTTATAAAGTGAACGATATGGTCAATAAGAAACGTTGACGCTTTTAATGAAATGACATGTATCACTCACCTGATTTGGAAGGACAAGCAGGAAAGTTTTAGTAAGACTATTCCGTGAATGGACCACGACTTGAGTTGGGCTTCTTAGAGACACAATGTCCTTTAGAAAGAGCAATTGAAAAAGTATCATCAAATTATTAAGCATACCGAAGAATTTCAAAGCGTATCTGGCATGTGATGAGGGACCGAGACTCCTCTCAGCAGCTGTTCTATTCCAAAAGACATGACCAAAACGACGACTGCAAATCTGACTTGCCAAAAACATTGAAAAAAAAATAGGAATTCCGTATGTGTTGTAATATCTGCACCTGACTTGGCCTCTCTTTCAGATCACCAAGGTTGTATAATGAGTAGACCCTATCCCTTCCAGCCAAATGTTTTCCCACTTGTTTGTGCATTTTTGATCTGTTTCTTTCAATTCCTACAATTCCCAGTCCCCCAAAGTAGTTGGATAGTAACCTCAATTTTGTGATAACTTCAAGAGTATGTTGTTTATCTTAGACGATTTGGTGTTTTCTTTTTTTTTATCAATAATGCATTCAGTAAGTAGTGTACGCGTGGTCGTTTAAACGGCTCAATTATTCAATTTTGTATCGTTTGAAGACGCTAAGTGCTCCTTATTAAAGTAAGAGAAGTCATTGGATAAACGTTTAACCTTTGAGTTTGAGAAGACGTCCGAGACACACATGATATTCCGGTACCTCGAGGAATAATAATGTCAACTCCAAGAAATTTGTGTTTTTATTTGTTAATAAGTTCACCTCCAGAGCCAAATGTTAACGGATCAGTTGCTTAGTTAAACTCATTAAGCTTCGATTGCAAACAATCATTTATATTGCAAACAATCTGATGAGAACCAATCCTCAGGGATTTTTCCTCGTTGTCGAAGTTGTTCCAAAGTTAATAGTACATCCTCTCCAATACAACGCAAAATATATGTCACACCTGTCAATCGCAGTTGACATTATTTTGCAGGCTATATTTTTTGGAAAGTGTGTGTATCAGGGAGGGAGTGGGTATCTTAGCACTGTGAGACGTTTTCCGAGAATGACATGCAGATGGTCTGCAACTTTCCTTTGATTGGTATGTCCAGACTTCTAGTACAATCGTTAATGTATTTAATTAAGTTATCAGCTTCATTTCAGGGAGGTACCGTTTCATTGACACCGTCATATTACTGAGGCCAAATCACAGTAGCGATATCCACAAGTCGCTTCATTACCCCGGGGCAGAGTACACAATAATAATAACAACAAAAAGAATAAGAATAACAATAACAACAACAGTAAGGAAGTAAATGGAAGGTACTTCTTATCACTGTCAAGGCTCTTGTTATCATATTCAATGCACTGCATAATCTCTACCTTAAACTGCATAATGCATTTGTTGTTATCATGCTTACATTTCAAGCTTAATTTCAATTAGTCAGATCCATCTTGTGTTCAATACAAGTCTTTGCCATTAATGTCAGCGTTTGGTCAGGGTCATTTGTGTTCTTCAATTAGAAGAAAATAATAATTAGCACAGTAAATACAGGAATTTAATCATTTCAACAGGAAGAGATAACATGAGAATAAATGAAACTAAAACATGTCATGAACTTGAATTTGAGTTACTATTAAGAAAGGTAAAATAAAGGTGTCAACAATACATGTGTACAGGAATGTGTGTAAATAACATGGCCTTCAGTATTTTCAATATTGCTTTAATTCTCACTTTAAATTATTTTTACAAACAATCTAAAACTTTCATCAAGACATTTATGATACAAACGCTCTAAAATGAAAATAATGAAATTCACCCCAGAAAGAGTGATTAGGATGATCGCCGGTGGTGAATTTCACCCAAAATGGAATGAAATTTTACACCTAAAATAGGGATACTTTATTCCATGTGTTTCGAATATCGCTCTTTGTGGAGTGACTTTTCACTTCATTCGTGAAATTCACGTTAGAAGTAAAATTCACTCTTGAAATTCACGTGAAATTTACTCTTACAATCCAGCTCACGTTTTACGTAGTGAATTTCAAGTTTATGTTTTTGAGGTAAATTTGCAGATATTTGGAGGATATCTAAGATTGTTCTTTCTCTTAGTCACTGGTTTGTATTTCTTCGATCAAACAGTGGCAAGGACTTGGAAGCTCTCGACATCACTGCCAACACAAATACACTTACTGAGCCATTTCATTTTTGGCCCGAGGGCTTGCATGCTAATCGATATGTTTGACGGTGCATCAAGAAAGTAGCACCGTGAAGAAATAACTTTACTGAGCCGTTAAGGCAATAATTGACGGACTGAATGTAATGGTATCTATTTTTAATGCTTGTGTGACCCATTACCTACCAACGTCATTTATAGTATGTTGTGCATTTCGTTTACGTTGGGTCTGTGGGTACGAAAAAAAAAACGTTCTATTGGCAAAAGAGGATTCGTTTTGCCAATCAGTGAGCATAATTTGTGTTGCGCTTACGGTTATGTATTCGGTTCCTTGAATAACAAATTATTTACACTTTACGGCGGGAGAACAATTTCAGCTCTCTGTTTAACCAATTAAGATATTAGCAAACACATACCAATTGTTCGAAGAGGTGCAAGCTGTTGTCCTCAAAAGATGTTGGGAAAGGAGACACATAGTGCCACATAGTTTAAGTAACACCTGGTGTATTCTCACCTGGTGTATTACAGTCACATTCGTTCATACGTGATGTACATTACATGCAGCTATTCGTTTCATTGATTATGAAATTTTTAGATCATTATAGTTGGACTTGATAGATTGATATAATTGAGCCGAGTGGTTTACTAGTAAAGGACTTAAACTAGCTTTGAGAATCAAATGTATCCTAGACGTGTAAACCATTCGAAGAAAAATCAATGGTGTGTAGCATAGAAAAAAATCAGAGTTGGACACCATATAAGTAGCTTCAGCATTTACGAAACACCAAATTTGAAGAACGTAAATGAATTCGTCTGAGTCCTTGACACCCTTATTGTAAGACAATACTAAAAGTGTATGGGGGATGACTTGAAAATAAACTTATATCAGGATTCATGACAACACCTGAAGACTGTTACATTTGCCAAAGAAAAGATTAACAACTAGGTCACGGTTTGAGTGATTGATCTGTGAATGAAACAGTGTAGCGAACGTGCGTAATGGAGTGTATGTGGTGTTGAGGGGATGATGGTACAAGGATTTTCCTTCCCTTATGTGTTTATTGAGGTGTGAAGATGGAGTAAAAGAAAGGCTAAAAAATGATTTACTATGATCAACTACGATCAGGGTAGTGTTTCTGGGACGAAAACTTATACTGCATCCTTTTTTGGTGTCTTTGAACTTGTCACTGCTCAGCCTTTCAATGCTCACATTATCCATGGGAGAGGCACATTTCAACACTCCATTACTTAAACGTATTAACATACCTTCTACTGAACCTTCTACCGGTGATATTTTCGGTTTGTCAGCCTACAGTACATATCTGCCTGTCTTCATGTATCACTCTGTCTGATCGTTGTCTGTGCCTCCATGGGTATGGATGCGAATCTCTGTCCATACCTCGACAACATTCATTCTCTCCGTCATGTGTCCAATGGATTTCATTTGAACAAGATAACACTGCTTTGATTATTAGACATCACATTAAGTGGCTGCTCAGAAGGTGCAGGTCGAAGCCATTGCTCAGGAGCGCCCTCTATATGCAAATACTTATTGCCAACCAACTCGGTCACAGTGATGGTCTACCACTTGGCTACACGCCGTGTTAATTTGAGCCGACTCAAGAGGGGGTTCGTTGGACTTTGTTTCCATTTGGAAACACACAGAAAGTTTGAAAAGTATGAAGTACTCACAAAAATTTTTGCCATGGTGTTCTTTGTGTAACAAGACAAGGGAGGTCTTCTGGAGTATGTTTTCAATTTATCTTTGAAAATCATATTGTACTACAATGTTTGCAGCAAAGATTAAACACATTTCTGTCAATGTGTGTGACTAGTCACCAAAACTGAAAGTTGCTAATTTGTTGCTCATTTTTCTTTTTCATAGGGTACCAATATCGCAGGTATTTAAAGGCATTGATCTCAAAGGTTCTTTACGAACTATTTTGAGCTTAAAATAGAAGCCGAACTGCCTTAAAAAAAAAAGATATCCTCACAAATAAACTGTTAATACTAGCACAGCATATGTAGTCCGACCTTTCTATTAACAGAGGAAAGAAAAAAAAACTTGAGATTCCAAATCAATCCTCCTTGACGATTTAAAGAGGTGATAAAGGTGTTTACCATAGTCACCCTTCAGCTGCAATTGAAACACGTGTTCAGTTTTTTCTGCCTCGGAGAAAACTACTCGTCGAGATTGTATCCTTGATTCGAATATATGTTTCACTGCGTCACTTTTACACATGCGACATATATGTCGTAACTACATAGACAACATGAAACATGTTAATTGTACCCATCGTCAGTCTCAGGCACACACAGAACATAAAGATCAATGCAGAATACACATAGGACATGACCCACACGCAGATATAAATTACAACCCTTCCCGAAACTCACCCACTCAGATCAGTAGGAATGTATTCACGTGATAATAGGTCTGACAAAGCCATCTCTATCATTGGAAGTTCCTACAAAGGATTATATTGACAAATTACAAAAATGAAATCTTTTAACGCAGTCGTTTTATGAGACAGAGGTCCATTTTCATACGTCACGTAAAGTAAAACTTTCGTAATATTTAACAACTAGATATCGGACATACACAATGCAAGTGTCAGCATTTCAGACATGTTCCCAGTGTAATTACTACATTATTTCAAATAATATAATTGTTGCAGATATTGGTAATATTAGCCTGTCAACATTGCGGCATTTCAATAACTGATAATATCTTATTTCAGGGCTAGTCTGGGTGGTTGCGACAGCTTTATTTAAATCAAGTGTCCATTTTCAGTGTGATTTTTTTTTCTTTTTTTTTCTTGGCTTTTTTTTGTGCATGGCAGAATCCCTCAATCTCTCCTTTAGTTAAAGCAGAACAACAACAACAACAAAAAAAAACCCTGTGTTTTCTTGTTTCAAAGTGTACCACTGTTTCTTCTGTGATGTACCGTTCAATGCAGTCCAATGACCTCAGTGAAAGCGTGACTGAAATATTGTGTTGTCTACCTTAGATAGTTTCGCGTATGGAACGTGGAAGGGTGGGAGTAATAAAACGAACCGCAAAATCCATTATCATTGCCATTCTTTTCTGTAACGTATAGTGTGTCCCGTGGTACGTCTTCAGTACACCAGATCTGCACAACCGCAATATTTTTCACGAGGAGTTCCGATGATCCAAACTACAGGTATTTATCAAGACGAAACCAAGCATGTCTTGTTATCTTCGGGGAATGCCTATCTTTGTTGATAAGTGGATGGTATCAGTTTCACTTGCAGAGACTTTCCACACCGACGAAAGTTCAAGTTCCATTACGAGTTGGAGTCGGACTTAAACCAAAATCGAACATTCTGTTAGAAACCAATATTAGCTTATCGTGTGCATGATTTAAACCCTTCCAAAAAAAGTCACTAAGCTTAAAATCATGTCACCTTATAGGATTATCCCTGAAAATTATTACAAGGTATGTAAGAAGAATCCCTTACTTGTACCCTCTCGTAAAAGTACTTTTCAGTTTTCCATGAAGCTAAACTCGTAATGGGACTTACTTACGTTGACGTATTCTCATCATCACAGTATGGTTATCTTTCAGTCTTCGTTGTTTCTCACTGCCGCCGGCGCATTCTCTTGCATTTTCCGTTCACCGATATATTCCCAAATGTTGTTCGGATGTTAGCTTACTCTTTGCCTGTCACTTAGGTCACCATCGACGAGGCTTTAATCTTTTGTGCTATCAAAATTGAGTCATTACAGAAAAAAAAAGCAAGAGGTAGATTTTGGCACTACACGATGAAAATTGCCGAGAAAGTACATGATGAACGAATTTGCTTTGCTGTTCTTAACTTTACTGCTATTGGAAACCTAAGTTTTATCAAATCAAACTCTCAACTTAAATTTTCCACGTACAAAGCTCAATCTCAGGCAGAAAAGAGTTCACATGCTCTGTGGAAGATTACGATTTCACAAACACAATGGACTAAGCAAATTGTAAACCCATACATTAACCTTGGATTAAAGGAAAAGAGGTGATTTTTCAACACTTGTTTACAGCATGGCATGCCGAAAGGATAAAACTGCTCGCTACCGATACTGCATGGTGCTTTTTTCTTGCCACATAATAACGTTTTCAAAATTCGTCTCTTACGATGTCGATGTTTTGCACTATTTTCGCTTTGCTAAACACAAATTTGTACACAATAATAACTTCCAAATCACACCTCTTTTTCTCTCTCGCTGCACTAGTTTTGTACATAAATGTGTGGATAATTTGCGTTTTGTTACTCATCGTACGACGAAACGTGCAAAATTATATTCGTCTGGTAATGATGTGATAAATTGATTACGTAAACCATAAAGCCTTTCTTACACCTTTCCACTGGTCTAGTGTGTTTCAATGAATGGCACCTTTTTGGAAAACATCTTAAATCAGAGTTGTCCATGAAGAAATTTGGACGCTCTTCAATAGATCCTTTACCTCTAAATCACTTTTTCTTTGCTTTCTTTGTCTTTCAATTTTAATATTGAAAAATGCTTCAGACGTTTATATGAACTTCACTGCATTTCACTTCTTTTCCATTTTTGGTTCCTTGTGTTAACAAGGGAACCCATGCAGTCAAGTCAAGGTGTGTGTGTGTGTATGTGAGTATGTGACGCCATTGGAATGTGAGGTATGTTGCGCAATAACTCAATAATCACGCCCTCAATTCTTCTTAAACTTGTACGTGTATCATATATAGTAGATGTGCGCTACTGTCTTTGGTGCCTATATCTTGCATATGATATGGCACTTTCCTTGCAGTGACTTGTCCAATTTGCTTCAAATGTGCTACGAAGGTGTTATTAGATATTATTTTCAATGTTACTAGCACTTTTGTCTTCAGTTTGTGTACGAGTGTTCAGAAAATTAAAAATTTTTGTGCAAAATTTTTGTGCAAACTGTTGGCAATTGGACTTTTAGTCACTGAATTTGTTGTATGTTAGATCAGTCCCTTCCAGCA
>VJOZ01020420.1:296-10890 GCA_009801055.1 Stichopus horrens | reverse complement strand
GGATAGGAATCTAGCGCTGATCCAGACAGTCTCCCTAAATTATTTTGACTCTCGATCCTGGTAAACAAAAAAGACAATTACATCAGTCCATTTAATCGTCATTAAAGTAAACTCAGTTTTACAGTTAATCGTTAACCAATATAACTGAGGTGAATTGTTTAGATCGACCAATAAATTTGTTCATGTCTTGGTTATGCTTATCTTAGATCAGTGGTCTAAGTAAACTGTTGCGACATGACCTATATGCTCAAGATGAAGTGTCAGGATTTGAAAGGATAATCTATGTCACTGATCACTATTGATGTAGGAAGTTCAGGGAAATTGTTAATACAGCTGAAGATGGAAACATATATGTTTTTCTCACTGTCTTGATCTAACTGTTGTATTTAAATATTTATGCATATGCAGATAGTTGAGGTAAAGTGTTACCAATGGTTAAGGAATTCGAGGTAATGTCATTGTTCAACGCAGTAAAAGTTAATTACGATTTTATCCCGGATTGCTGCATCGATGATAGTTAATATTGTGATCCACAGTTTCACCGTCCCACAAGACTACTTGCTTGCCAATTGATAAGGGAAACATTCTTCCGTTTCTTGGCTTTCCTGGCTTAAAATTAAGGTTAATCGCCAAATTTACCCTTACTGAAGATTATTGCCTAGTAGACAATTTAAAATAAGTTTTTTTTNNATGAGTTTACATTTTGAAAATTATATACACAATGCGAATAAAAATTTTGTTCGAGAGTTAATCAGGTTAGGTAAAAAATGCATCATTTTTAGGCCAAATGGTATTAGTTTTTATGTGCAGTATTTCTTTGATTTCTTTGAAAATCATATTAGCGTGTGTACGATTGATTTTTACACTACGATATGTTGTTATTTAAAATGTACCTTTTGCACATATATAGATCAATCATTGAAATGGTGATACATATACTCTAAGGATTCCTGGTGCCACTCTCACATTACTTGCTTCCATTCCCAAAGACAAAGCACGTTTCCGTGCCACTAAATTTTAAAGCAACTGTGTGGTGCAGTTATACACATGTGGTTCTAAGCGCACCAAGCATGAAATTTCAAATCAAATATGTTTATTTATGAGCTAGTTTCTTTTCTTCTGAGCTAGTTTTTATTAACCTTGCCGGTTAGTGAACCGGCACCGAATATTAAACACCATTTTTTCTCTCTGAAATAGGTAGTGGGTAATATCGTTGATTACGCCGTAAGCTAAGACTGGAAGCCTTCTGTGTGCTCCAAATACACGCAAGTGTATGTCTTGAGGCAATTCATCATCTATAGTATCCTTTAACTGTAAATGTATTGCAATAGATAATAAGACGTACCCAATGTGTATGCAGAGTGAAATTCTTTCAAAGAATGGAACTCTAATTAGTAAATGAAACCACATATTCACAGTACCGTCTGGCATTAACTCACCGATATTTACACTTGAATCAAGAAGCATAGTGCACTTGAATGTTTTGAGAGACGCCTTCCAATATCGTAGCAACGTACATGCATCACCCGTGTTCGAAATTGATATCACTATACACCATCAGCCTAAGATTTCGTAAGCTACCGTCATGTGGTCGGTGAATTTTTTTCCATTTATTTAATTGAATACTTCGATACGTATGTTAAGGAAAAGTTTGGTCGAGGAGCACGTTATGTAGAGGTCATAAACATCGGTGCGAATATTTCGTGTGCTTGGCAAGATGAAAAATACAAAACTGTAAAACCTTAAATTTCTTGCTGACTACCGGTAATGTGTCTCGTCTACCAAAATCGATTATGACACGGAGGTTCGTCGATTGTCATCGTTGTACAATTAGCTGCTCAAAATTGACAAAAGAAAATATAAAAGACACAATATTCTTGTCATATTGTGAACAGATGTTTCTCTAGCAGCTGTTACCTACTTAAGATAGATTTCAGGATACCAACTGTTTTAATAATATATATTATGGTACTGTGACGTCATTGTGAATCATTCTTAGGTCTATGCATGTTATGTGAAAAATAAAAAAACCTGTCTTCTTGTTGGTTCAGAAATGTTGGTATGCATTTCAAAGTGAGTTACCTGGAAATGTAATAAGAAAGAAAGGTTTGTTAATTACTGTACAAAGAACATTATATGAACCCTTAGTGGGGCAACACTTAGGCAGCATGCAGTGACGTCTGTCTTCTTGTTTTTTGTTTGCCATGTTGTATTAAACATTAAAGAAAATTATGGAAACGGGGGGTGGGGTGGAAATAATTCAGTTGCGAAATATTTTGGACTTTTCAAATGGAACCAATGTTTGCAATTATTGTCTTGATAAAAACCTTGTCTGTCAAAGTGATGTAATGGATTGTAATTGGATTCATAGCAATATTGGTAATCGATTACAGGTCTTGCTACAGAAGAAGGAAGGGCGTTTCATTTGGTAGTCCCTTTTTAAGACAATGTCCAAGTGCCCACGTAGTAACACGTTTCAATATTTCTTGACCAAAGTTACAATTATCCACATTAGTATATCAGTTGTATGCATTTTGACTTTGTTTAAGGAAGTGGTTCCTTACATATTGCTGCTCCCGAATTTCGGTCGACTGATTGACATATATTTTAATGCAACTAAGCTCTGACCTGGATTAAATATGTGTTAATTTATCCATCTACCAACGTATGTAAACATGGAGAAAACAGAAAACAAACGTCGCGTACTGAAGTCATGCAAATGTCTGGTTGTTTATATTCTTTAAAGTCAGTTGTATTGATTAGTATAAGAAAGGGTTTTTTTTATGTCAGGAGACAATTGTGGTACATACTCCCACATATGTAAGTATTCAACATGCAAAGATTTTATAAGATGTATTGCCTGATTGTCTCTTGATTTACACATGCAAATTTAATTCCGAGCGTATTTTCAACAACAAAAAAACAAATAAAAGAGTACGTAAGTCATCACAGTGTGTCACATGTCACAAAATCAAAGGATTTCAGGAGTCACATGGTATGTGTTTCTGTATACTCATATCCTATTTTAATGGGTAAATGGATTTCGCTTGATAGTGAATGAGAATTAGAAGTATACGTGCACACGTCATGCAGTTCAGTCGTCAACGTTCAGTATGTCTTTCTTTCTTCTCTGAACAGGTTCGTACCCTAATAGTCCTGTGGGTGGTACGTGTTGAAAAGTTGATTTTGTTTTTACCCAAACGACCAAGTTTCTTCTTCTTTGAACTGACAAACCATTGTTTTTCAAATCTTCCAAACTGCTTAATATCTAAATTTAAAGACTTTAACCTAATCGTCTACTCATAAAAGATTAAACTTGGTCGCTTGGCCAAGAAATATGACTGCTGCGGTTTTCGTACTTCTTTAGATCGCAAACCGACACGCTGCTATTTTTTTTTTTGCCACAAAATCTCATAAATTTGGTTGGCAATTGCTTGCACTTGGGTAAGTTCAGAGTAGGCTTAGCAATCTCCCAACGCCCCTCCATAGCAAAGCTCCAAATAAAAGCATCTCAAAGACAAACCTCACTGTTCAGATTAAAATAACATAACTCTTTCTCAGTTCTCATGGTTATGGACGGTTGATTGCGCTACTGACAATTGCTGTGATATATCTCTGCACGCTTCGGTAAAGTATGCCACAAAAGATCTAATATTTGTTTCTTTGCTGCTACGCATCTTTATGTGCTTTGAAATGCAGTGGAATGGTTTATTTCCTGGATTTTCATTTCATAACATTGTTAATGTATTATGGATTTACGTTTTTTGTGACTTTTGAAATTATGGTTGACTCGAAGAAAGTATAAAATAGCATCAGCATTTCGATTGTTTTTCATACCTCTTTTTAATTTTTTATGTTTTCTGTTCTTATGCTTTGACTAATATGGTATTTCCCGGTATTGGTATTTAGATATATTGTGTAGATTTTTGTAACTGCTATTCACGAGATCATTTCCAGTGCGATTTTGTACATGGTTTCCTAATGGCGACGAATGTAACACTTACTAAATTGATAAAGATATTGCAATATTTAATATGAAAGCATGCAAACGTAACCCATCAGGACATTAATGCGCAATGACGTGACTAACATATCGTTATTGATTGAGACCTACCAGCATTCATCTATGCGGAGTTTCAATTGGCCAATTTGCAGTGAGTTGTGTTTCAGGTAACTCATGTGTTACAAGAGTGATTATGTAGCCCTACATATCTGCAGTACACCAGTGATTGCTACTTCTCCTTCATCTGTTGAAAGGTAGCCTCTCACATCAGCTTACACTTGATACAGTGAGTACTGTCGTTGGGAGTAGTAGAAAAAAATGTATGCATGCGTGCTGCTAGGGACGAGGATGTGTTACACACGACTTTACACTGATTCTGAAATATTTATTAACACCTGACCCCGGAGGGTGCTGTCGATGATATAACCATTAACAAAAAAACTGGATTGCTGAAACATATACAGATGTAGTCTTGTTTGAGTACAAAATAACACATTCAAACACCTATGTTGTAGCACACCCAAATGAAACGTTTTTTTTTTCTTTGATGCAAGCCAGTATGTTCAAATGGAAGGTATGTGAATATCATTCTTATCTGTTTCGCTCGTACTTTTTCGTAATAACACAGGAAAAGGGGTATGAGTCTAACGTACTATATCCACAGAACGATAATGTACAAAAGGAAGTCAAACGAAAAAGAAATCGTGTAGTAAAGGATGTGGTTAATAAAACTAAGGATATCTGGAATACCGATTTGTCACACTTGCAAGACTTTACTCTGTAGCATACGTGTACCTGAAAGAATCCAAATATGATATTAAAGTGAATGACATTAACGTGTACCTACGACTATGTAAACAAATATTTCATTGGCAGTTTTTTTTTTCATATAGCAGATGACTTATAAGAGGGTATACGAATACCTGCCAAAGTGATGACGTAAAATGCCTTCGACAACTGGTAACATAATGACGGGAATTTCATGGAACAAAACGGTTTTAGACAGACAAAACACAAATTGTCATATCAAAGAGAGGTAATATTTACCCACTTAAAGTATGTATTGATTTGTTATTGATAGCCTTGAAAAATTAATATTTAACACAGGTAAAAAAAAACGCTTGTTTCAGATAATGAGAAACAATCAATGGTAAAGGCAATCAGTCGTAAGTTTCTACAGCCAGTCTCTCAAGTTCTTTTTTTTGGAGGGGTTGTTAAACTTCAGATCTTTCAAGTGAACTTCACTTTTGATATGTACCATGTTTTAATCTTTGCATATAATTTATCAGTATATCATTACCGTTTACTACTAGTTTGTGTGTAACCGTAGAGAAACCATGGATGTTACTCGCCAAGCAACCGTAGTTACCGGCATCCTCGTTACGTACAGAAGAGATGATCAGAACCTTTCCATCGAATGAAACTGTCAAATAAATGTGAAATAAAGGAAAATTAACTCATAGGCAAATATTTAATATGGATAATGCAAGTGGGTTCACAAATATGTAACATCTAGTGGATACTTATCACCAAGTTTCTTTGCCCAAGTCAACAAAGCTACGTTTTTGTTCTCAGAAGATGAGTATTTTGCTACCTAAGAGAACAGTTCTTTATCACATTTTACAGAGAATAATAAACTTCGTTCTGGCTCATCGAAGGTACATCTATATTTTCGTTGTTATATATTTGCTTAGAATATTTGCTTAAACTGTCCTAATTAATAATAGGTTTTCAAACTTAAATTAGTGGTGGTTCCAAGGGTTGGGGTAATTGTCGTCAAAACGTTACCCCCCCCCGCCCTCAGTGTCTGCTCCCAGGTGAAGTGACAAGACAAATACAGACAGGTATGCATATCGAATGTATTCGCTGTTTATATGCGTTTACCTTTCTATTTTCAGAAATGCGTTAGACTTTAAATATGTAGCCCACCAAGAGTTCTCAACAGTTTATTTTGAACTCCACCCCAATCTCCACAAAATCCAGTTTTCGCAACCCTCTCTTTACAGGACTCAAAACAAATATCTAAGTGAAGCCGCATGTAGCTAGTTTTGTTTCACTGAGCCTGGGACATGGGTGATGGGACATCAGTGAGTGTGACAAGGAAATACGTTATGCACCTGTTGCAATGGCCCAGCCAAAGTTTTTGATTAAGGGTAAACTGCGAATTATTTGAAGACTATCTATGAGGGACTTCAGCATCGTTTNNTGATCAATGAATAATGGCACAATGGTCACAATAGCAAAGTCACCTTTTTCACGTAAGTAAAATAAATAGTAACAAAAGTAATACTAGAACAGCAATGCTGTTGTGTAGCTCACACAGTTTCTTTTGTCTGTCCAAAATAGAAATTAGAAGCAAGATCGAAAAAAAAATACATAAAAATCACAACATGAGACCATTCCCTGACCATATAGTTCCGCCATTGAAGATCAATACTTTAGTTAAAACTCAATCAATGACAAATTTGGATGACATATCTGGGTATTAGGTTACCTGCAAGATTATCAAGGGTATTTCCTGGCAGAAGGACTTCCATATGCACATCAGGTTGGGTCACTATCCATGCATACGAAACTGGTGACTCGCTGGCAGCGTCACAGAATATCCTAACATCTTGATACTCATCGGCGGTTACAACTTTCGGGGCAACTAGCATTGACGGTACACCTGAGAGGAAATTCAAAAGCTGAATTATTCCTGTACTCTCCTCATTTAACACTATGATATTAAACAGTAACTGGTCAGGAAATAGGGACAGGCAGACCATAGGTTAGAATATGATAAAAATGAAGACATCGATGTCTCATTCGCGAAGTATGAAATGTATCTGTAGGAGCGGGGGTAGGAGGTAGGTTGACAATATTGACTCTGAATGTGATTCTTTTTGGATGAATCTAGAAAAAGTCTCTACATCATGCAGTGTAATGACTATTCTTTCCTTCCTATTTTCTGTTCTAAATTAAGTATGTGGAGGTTTTGTTTTTATCCATTGAACATGTTTTATTACATTAAAGAAACACATATGGGAAGTTTTCCTTTATTCGAAATTGCGGCGTTAGATTAGATTTAAACCAAAAGGAGCTATTGGTTAAGGTCGATACTAAGTTTGCACGGAATACGGTAAAAAATAGCTCAAGTCTTTTATTAGAACTTGATTTAATTTTAAAACACCATGAACTGAAGTAATAACACTTTGTTGAACTGATTCCCATTTCGGTGCTTCGTGTGTAACTTCGTAAATGTCTTAACAATATCCTTTTTGTATCCTTTCTTATCAAAACAGTTGACTAATGAGTCACTGTTTTTATTTCGTGAAACAGTTTCCTTCCTGGATAACCTCATCTTATGATCGAGTTACATTCATGTGACACTAGTGGCGGTGTGTGACACGTAATTTGAATAACATTGTAGTGTCTATTTTTATGGAATGTTTTTCTTGAAATGAGAGAGAGCAATGAATCAAGAGAAAAAGTTCAAATTTATGAATAATTTCCAAATCGGCATTTGTGTAATCTATTCTACTTCATTCCGAACTGAAGCTAATACTATATCGAAGATAATACTACAGGAATTATAGTAGATTTAATCATTTTTGTTTCTAGGATATCATTGTATAACTGATGTAACGGTAATGAGTACATCAAAGTAATGTTCTCTTAAACGGAAGTAATTGTGATTTGTTTTTATCGTATTGTTCTTGTATTGTTATTATGTTCTATTGTGTTGGTATTTCTCTTTCTTTTTTGTAATTTTAGGTAGATCTATTGTGAAGAAATGGTCTTCCTCTGTTATTTTAAAGAGACACCCGGGTGAGAGCCGATGAATGCCCTGTTTTTCTTTAAATCACAGAAATGAAAGTTATCTCACAATTTCCTACGTCAATTGCGTCTTTCTTTTTGATTATTTTTGTTACCGTAGTGTGGTCTGTGTCACTTCCTTTGACATGAACAATACGAAGACTTTTACTTTCACTGTATTACACTTAGACGAAAGACACAGGCATCACACACTACAGACTCTATGGGGTAGGGAAATGACACTTTGGAAGTTAGTGTATGGTGAAGTAAAGAGTAAAGAGGACAATTTCAATAAGAGTCAGCTCAATGGACAATGCATTCATGGACACAGTACACGTTTATAGACTGCTATCGGGGCTACTGCAGACTAGGTAGATCAGCTTTACTAGTAGATTAAAATAATAATAATACCGTGAAGAAGAAAGTAGGTACACAAACTGTTGTCTTGTAGAAAATATGGTAAAACATAACGTATATATACGAAACCATAAATCGAAAATTGAAAGAAAAAAGAAGGAACCATGGGTCAAAATATGAAACTGTACCTAGTCGTGGTTGTGCAATCATCACAACATAAAATGTGTTTGTTTTACGACATTGTTATTGGGACGATAAGCTAACAGGGAAACAATGAGTACAGTAGGCAAAGGGTCAAATGTTGATGTTACAGAATGCATTCGGTTGTTTGTTACATGGCCAGCTGGAATTAGCCAGGACCATAATAGCCATAATATGTACACATCTTAACATTAAATTATACTCCTAAGCTTGGGAAATGAAGCTATACATTAAAGCAAATATTGAGGTACAAATCTATAGTTGAGTCGAGCAC
Organism: Stichopus horrens; assembly: GCA_009801055.1. Classification (NCBI taxonomy): domain Eukaryota; kingdom Metazoa; phylum Echinodermata; class Holothuroidea; order Aspidochirotida; family Stichopodidae; genus Stichopus; species Stichopus horrens. The sequence goes on along the minus strand of VJOZ01020420.1, from coordinate 2,257 downwards.
GGTTTGATGGTGTCGATACACGAATTAACAGAATTTCTTGGCTTAGAGTCTCATGTAATCTGATAAATGTTTGAAACAAATATCAAATACTGGAAACTGTATTGGTATTTTTAATGAGTTTTTTCGCAATGTAAATTTGCGTGTGTGCGCGTGTACCTAATTGGGCCTATATACTATTAACTAAGAGATTAAAAAAAAACAGTACACGATCTACTTTAAGAGACGAATTAACGAGTTATCATGTAGGGAAATGATTAAATGCAGTTGTTAAAAGCTTCAAAACAATTTCTGTTCCTGCTGTTGATGTTAGCTTAATTCATACAAGTACATTTCCTTCTTTTTCCGATAGGGTGTCTTTGTAATGTAGATCATGTGCATTTGTACATTATCTTCATACGGTTTGGACTCGGCTACGACATAAACCAGCACACTAGCTAGATTTGTGTAAAGAATGGATCGATGTTGGTCTTCGAAATGGCAAGTTACTTTGCTTGCAGTGTTATATAAATGTGGATCTTGCTAGTTCAATAGACATGTACTTTTTTATTCATATAAAGTTATATACATAATAGCCATATATATCAACCATGGCCCATTATATGGCGTGTGAGAGGCCTCCTTAGAACAAAAAGCCATAAATATGGGTCCCACTAGTCACAGTCTCGCTTACGATATAGATGGGCCTAGCTGTGTACATATTTGTTATGAGATCAAGGTTATTAATCGAAAAGATCCCATATATAGCAAACATGGAAAATTATGATAGAGGTATGCTAAAGGAATATTTTTGATGAAGAGCCTACCAATGTTTAGAAATTCAGCCCTAAGTCTTCATTTATGCACCATTATATTCGCCTTGCACCATTACAATCTTGCCCTTTTATGTATAACCCTGAACATGTCTCTTATTAACTTCCAGAAAAAAAAACAACTGAATGGAACTTTGGTAAATCCGTTTTGGAGGAAAGCTACCTTGAAGAAATTTGAAGCCAAGCCATCTTCTCCAGACAATCTGAATCATGGCCAATGCTATAAGGATCTGTGACTGCCGAGAGTATTGCTCATGTCTAGGTTGTAGGCTGCTAAAATAGAAGCCAAAAATACATCTGGCGAGGCGTGCAAAGGAACCTTCAGGGTACAGTCTATCTTTCACACATTGCGATGGGAGACAAAGGTCTTTGTGGAAACAAATGGAGTTCGTGCTTAAAATGATCGAGGTGGCATAAAGCGCCTTCTTCAAGAATTTACAGCAGTGCCAAAGCAATATGACTTCCCACTTACTTAATCCAGTTCGCTGCTCTAATTAAACTTACTACTATTATAGGACGCTGACTTAGAACTAGCGAGGATATTCATTGAAGCTGTCAGAAAATTACCATACTAACCAATCACATACGTAGGTCTGTAGGTTATATAAAGACTACCAGCATAGACTAGGCCAATAATACGTTGTTACTCTGGCCTAGGCTAAGCCTACTTTTACAATTTCAAGGACCTTTTGGGAGTTTATATGAACACTTCTGTGTTCTCTTAACCACCCTTTCTTTTCGTTGGTGAACGGACATGCATCTCACAGAATCAGTGCCTCAATTATAAGAGAATCGTCAAAAATCTTTCATCTGATCGTTTAATACAATAATATAATAGAAATCGTGAATTTAAAGCAGCAAGTTATACACAGATACTGATTTCTTGAAATGTACGGAACGATATACCCACAGATTGTACGCAAATACGCCAGCGTGTCTGTACTCCCTGAGATTGGGAAAAGGCTGATTCATTAAAGATACTGAAGTTCAATAGTTTAAGTTATATTTCGAAATAATATTGAAGAGCACAGCGATGCATGCTTCACTTCTAGCAACAGAGAATATATTTCTTGGTTGAATTAATAATTGACCTATTCAATGATATATTCAGGTGTTTGAAGGAATTTGAGTTTGAGTTTTTTTTTTTTTTTT
>VJOZ01020405.1:20405-32568 GCA_009801055.1 Stichopus horrens | reverse complement strand
TGACAAAAATGATCTGCCAATGACAAAGGTTTTGCAAAGTGCCTTAGAACGGAGAAAAGCCGTTAACGTATGTTTTTTGTTTCCGCCCGATAGATAATATTCGTAGTTCATGTCTCTCAGTAGCGTGAACATGGGATTTGCTTGGTCATCAATGTTTGCCATAAACTCTCCAGTTATGAAAGATGTATTTCACAACTATATATCGCCCTATGTATATCTTGAACTCTAACAAGCTGAGAGGTCTCTGCTATGATGTTTAAGTATGCGTCAGTCCCTTTTCTTAAATTATCTTTAAATCCTCTTATAACCTCTCTCTCTCTCTCTCTATATATATATATGTCGCCGAGACAATAAAAATCATGGACGAATCTCATCTTATGCAATTCTTTGTTTCTCACCTTTCTTTTGCTTCGTACACAAGCGATGTTCTCCTTTCCTCCGCTTATTGTTTACAACTATGACTTTTCGTCTTAAGAGAGGTCTTATTTTTGAGTCTTTATTCGAAGTGTAAATGTAAGCAAATTTGGTGAACAAAATAAGTTAGCTAGTACCTAGGATTGCCATGGTTTTGTGGTTAAAATGCCAAAACAGTAGTTTGCGCTATTCGATAGTCTTAGTAAAACCAATCGATCATTTGTCTTTTCTGCTCATCGACAGTAGACGGGACATACGAAAATAATAACACTGAGACACTCGAGACTTTATCCCGTTATCCAATGAAATCCCTGAGCTTCAACTGCAATCCGTCTAATTTAAGCCTAACCTCAATACACTCCCAATCATTTCGTCAAAAAGTTCTGCATCAATAGATGACTTTTCCCAAATAAGTTTAGGTTTAGATTCAAACAGAAAATAGGTTAAGTTGAAATTCGTTCGGCCTGAAGGTCCATTATTCTACAAGCCGTTATTGGAAACTAGTAATCGCAAACGGAGGAGTCGATTCCTGGCAATCTGGTTCCCCAAAAAGGAAAAGTGCAACGAACCGATCAGGGTATCGATTTTTTTTTCGACCTCCAAAGTGGAGTGATTTCTCTACGTTTCCCCCTAGGAGGATAGTTTGTCGATTCGCTTGTGCCTCAACTTCCGCAAACCTGTATATAATAAATATGGAACCTTTTGCCCGCAGCGCAAATTGAATGAGTTCATAAATTGCTCTTTTTCATTTACATCAGAGAAGGCAGCAACGTGTGTATTTGTTAGAAAAAGAAGTTCCATTTCAAACTTCTTTTCTTTCGAACAGAGGAAAACCTGCTGCAACTCAAAGTCTGATCCATACCAGACACCAATTTCCTTAAGAAAGAGAGAAGTCCGTTATAAAAAAAAAAGCCATCGATGGAAAAACCGGGGCCAGCGAAAAAAAAAAAACTGAATCAAATCAAATCGTATAAGCACGGTTTGTAAGAAAACACAAAGATAACATTATCTTTAGCCTGCATTAACCATTTGTAAATTAATTACATCTTAAACTATAAACAACTAGGGAGAAAATGTTCTCGGAATATTTAGGTGAAGCACTCTTAAGCATTTTTACTTTACTCAACGAAATCCCGTGAGGATTTGTCGGAGACGTTTTGCTTGATTCCTTTAAGTGTTAGGAGTGAATTAAACTTACTCTTGCACGTCACTCCGCTGTGTCATTCGTTTGGGAAGCACATACATTAACTCCATAAAATGTTCTGCATGTGCCTTACACCTATTAAATAATAGCGTTAAATGTGTCTGCATTATGTTTCAGAGGATGGCTGAGAGGGGTGCAAACGTTTCCAATGTGAATATTTTTAGTTCGAAGTTCAACATTTATTTTATACTTGACTCATTTGAAACGATTTTATTTTCAGCAAGGATTGAAAGTTTTGAATAGTGTAAGTTAAATGTTTGTGCAAAAACAACGGAGAGAAAACTCGAAGTCGAACTAACTAGAAATATATTGCTTTAAGACCCAAGATGGCATTCACGTAACTAGGGGCATAAAAATGTTTTACCACATGACTTTCGAAGCCTTCCCCGTTTGTCAGCCTCGGATAAAACATTTGTTTGAAACGGGTTTACAAAATGTCCGTTTCTTCTTCTTCTTCTTCTTTTTTGCGTTCACGTATGACCTAGATGTGCCTACATAACACATGTACTGCATATTCGTTCTGGTTAGTGTTAAATCGTGAGCGAGTCATGCCAAATACATCGTCTATATTCAAAATTAGGCGGCAACGCGTTAGGGTAAGATCGACTTTTTATCAAAAAGCAGTTTAAAATGGCGAATGTCTGTTAGATCAAGAAGTTTCCATTCGTTCACGCGTGCATGCTTACTCTCCATTGATGACAAGCAATTACTCCCGCTAAAGCTGTCATTTAGTGGGCTGTTCGAACATCTATACGTGTGCATAGTGGAAGTACATTCATACATAGTATGGTGAGTGGTGCAGATGGAAAACAAATATAAGTTAACCCTATATGCTATAAAAATATCAGCTAACTCTTTATTGTGCAGAAGATCATCTTTAAACGTCGAACAACGAATATGTCGGAGATCGGTCATTTTGCTTATCATGTGCAATTAGTATAACTGCCCCAGTAAAAGGGTCTTAAAAGTTTGAAAAAAATAATATTAATTGCTATGTTTAGAATATTAATGGTAATGTTCATGGTGTCATGCTAAATAAAATATCTTTCTATAGCATCGTTAGTAGTTTATAAATTCTCTCAATCGTGATACATTTACAAGTAGTATACGCAGTAGAGGAACAAAATGAAAATACCCATTAACCTCAGACCAATGAAATATTATATCAGACTATGAATCTCATCAACTTAAAATATGATCTATGTGGCATTTCCCATTCATCAATTGAATTCGTGGTTAGTCAGGATGAAAAGTAATGGAGGCTCTAATTTTAAGTAGTATATTTTTTAAAAAAAATCCTGATGTACTGTAACTTGTCCATCCCAGTGTTACCTGCAAAATCCTGTCTTAGTATATCCTCAAGATTCCTTTTGACTTTTACATAAACTGTCAATTTTAAGGAGTCAAGAACGGAGGAATTGTAGTCAACTATCATCAAACTGATGTCGTTATCTTCCTCTCACCAACTAAAATCAGAATACGAGACATTCTTTCTAGCGAATTGCAGATTACACCGGATTGCCTGTTGTGGTCAAGCATACCCCAGTTCTTGTATGCAACTATGAATTGTAAAATATCCTAGAGCAGACATTATTCAATGAAGTTATACAGAAAATCCGCAATCACGTTAGATCAGTATTAGACTCATTGAGTCAATACGCTGGGCTAGATCAACAGAGCAAATGTCTTGCAGCATGGTGATAGGCAAAAAGGAAAATGATGAATTATCGCACAATTGCATCACACAGAAAGTAGAAGGACACATTTCCAGAGTTACTGTACAAAAAAGAATAAATTAATCATTCATTCCTATAAACATCGTATATGTCTACTTGTGTTTTTTTTTCAATTTCATAATATATCTAATTATTCATGCATGCACGGTATGAACCCTTACTACACGAACGTCAAACAGTGTATAAATCTGCTTTCCATGGTATAGTAACCATCTATAACTGTCGTTTAATCTGTATTAGTTCAAAATATTGAAACTGGAACAATTTATTTACAAAATTTGGTTGGGCCACACAAAGGCTCAAATATGCAACTCCATATGAAAGCTCAAATGTTCGAATATTATTTACAGTGTTTAACAAGTACATATGCCTGAAATTCGTCCTCAAACATATGCGTCTTTGCATCTAATCTGGAAGCAGTGTTGTTGTTACTTTTGTTTTGCTCCACATGAAATAATTTAGTTACTGTTGAGAGTTGGCTCGAAGTATTGGTTCAAGATGCCATTAGTCCAAACGAGTTGAACCTGACCTATATGTGGAGACGTTTATCAACACAACGAATACCAAAGACCAAGGAAAGATTTTGCAACATATAGTGTTCGTTACCCCACACAGCTCGTAATCAACAAATTCTGAGATTCAGATTTCTGTTTCCGTCACAAGAGTAGTAAGGTAAACAGGAGTATGATGTACTACATGGGAAGGGAAGCAAAAAAGAAAGAAAAAGAAGGCAGAAAAGGAAATATTGTAAGATGGAGGAGTTTTTCATCCAAGGTGCCAAATCCTAATTGTGTTATTGAAATGTTCATATTGATCGGTTGCTTTGCGATAGTTCTTTAGCAGAAGATATCAGTGACCTTTCAGGGAGGCGTTAAATTTTAATCTCACAAACGCACCTTTACTTTGTTAGCACGGGGGCTATGGGTTTTCGAGCAAATTCTACATATCGAACCTATTTCTTTTGCTAATTTCCTCTGTAAGGTAATTTTATTATAAAGTTTGTTGGAGCTGCCTTTTGACGGAGAGTCTTCTTCCTCTCCGTAGGTTTTAAGCCCTCTAACCAAGGTCAATTGGACGTATGTGTCTCAAGATGTGTTGACATCCACTGTCAAAAATCTTATTCCTCAACTTTTCTTTGCGGTACGGTATTTCTTTTAATTGTGTGCTCGAATCTGGATTACATGATAAACGAATTTGTAGATTGCAAAATGTAAATAAAGAGGTATTCCAACATTCTCCTCATTTTTGCATCAAAAAAGTTGACAGTAATACATTTCGAAATTTCTCTACTGAGTTAGATGTACAACAATATTATCATAATTTTCTGTTTCGTTCCCTTGCACCAAATCTCTCCTATGCCTTGTCAGGGGCGTATGGCTCTGCTCGACTACCTTCAAAAAGAAAAAAAAACTTAACACTTAAAAAGATTCCCATTAGTACATAGAGCCAAGACAAGAGAATAGTAATGCTCATACGCAGCTTGAGTCCAAATAACTCGAATAACTTTGGCAAGGGCACACCTGCGCAAAAACTTCAGAAACGTTCTCCGCTACTTGTGTACTACACAAAACTGTCTCTCGTAGCCATTTTATTTTTAAATTGATTGTCTGTGAGGCAACGAAGGAAAAGTAAAATGGTATTGTTAAGCAGGTATGTGCGAATGTGAAACTATGTAAAACTTCACTTGGATAATTTTGTCGATATCTATCTCCGGCGTTTGACATTTTCCCATTTAGCTAACACCATGTGTATGTTTTATTTAAAAAAGGTTTGTACAGGCTATATCAGTTTACATTATATAAAAGTCGTATATAACACATTGAAGGGTGTCTTTCAAACTTGAAAAATGGGTTTGATTATTCTCTATTATCAAGGTCGATTTAAACAATTGCGTCTTTAGATTGACTAAATCATTTTGCACCAAGGACACAGCCTACCCATTACCTTAATGTTATTAACACTTGTATCTTAATTTTACAGTACATCGTAACAGTCCAAAAGAAAAAAACTGATACTGTAATCACTCGTATCATGAGAAATGAAAGTGACTGAGATAATACAAAAGAAAAGCTATTGCAAATTATCTCAAATCAAGATTTTGCCTGAAAATAAAGTAGATGTTATCATGCGTAGATGAAATAAGACTGAGAACTTTGTGGAGACGTAAAGTCATCAAAACCATGCCGCTCCGTTTTCTTTTTTTTTCTCTTCATCTTTCCTATCTTTTTCTCCCAGTTGTGAAATATTTGAAACATCCCTTATCAGGTCGAATACTCAATGAATAAGGTAATAAATCAAATCACGGAAAATACTTATTTTTGTTAAATATTTAAATTCTCAATGGAACGTACCACGACTTGAATATAAATGTCGTTAGACGCCTTCGTATTGCATTGATGTAAGCTTAACGTTGTTGATGAGACCTATAATTTCCCAAGTGTCATTAGGATTTCACCGTTTACTCTTGTGATTACATTTGTGTTCTTTAAACAGCCCGTGGGTACCTCGTGAGGATAAATCCCGTAATTAGCTTTTTTTCATCTTTCTTCCTTCTTCGTACTTACTATGTATTTATCCCTGCTTGGCCTGTAAATATGAAATGTTCTAGCTTACATGTTGTCGGTATATGAAATAATATATCTTGATGACATCACGCAGAGTATTTTTCGTTCTCCTTTAATGGTATTTATGTTGATGATGAAGATTGCCCATGGGTGTTCATCCAATACTGACTTATTTCAACTTTGAATATCCCCCCAGGTTCAATGTGAAATTGTTCTACATACGGAAACCTTTCAAAAAGTATATGTTGTGGGGTCAGTGACATTAGCATCTTCGCCTACCCCTACCACTCTAGGCGTGTGCGTAAGAGGAGAAGAATTTTTCTGTTCTTGTCCTGTCTCGGCATTTATCATGTTTCTATTGCTTTTTAAATACAATCTACTTATTATTGTCATTAACTGTTCTCTGAATGACTATTTGTTCGTTTCACTTAAAATGTAGGACGAGTACAGTGAAATGTGTTTCATCCTACACTATTCACTGTAGGGGAAGGGGTGACTTATATTTGCCGTTGGGTGCCATTACAGGTGATCAATTGTTCATAAATTAAATAGCTTATAGGTATTCACACTTTACTAAAAACTGTCATATGCAAGAAGCAATCAATCTGAAATGGATCCCTTCTAGTATAAAAGTCAGTTTTTCATCTATAATTAGCCCAAAATGAAAGACATCCCGATATCGTTTGCATTCACTCCTGATTAAGCTGCTTTGAGAATACGTTTGCAAAATTTTCAACCAAAGGGTACAATAACTTAGTTTTTATTTCTTATGTTTTGAAACATATCATTCATCTAAATTCTGTTAATCAGTTTTCAGTTAACCATATCAACAAATTGAGAGAGGTCATAAATCTCTCAGAGTAATCTTTGACTGACTTCATTTCATTTTTTATAAATTCCGTTTGAATCGCTTGTTTGAGAGAACCATATGTGTGTGGGATCCCCACTTCACTTGTAGGACTGTTGCCATTTATATTTGAATTTGTGGAATGTATTTACATAGCTCAAGACACGACAAATCATCGATGATGGGTAAGATCAACGTCAAATATAAGGTGTAAAGAGTTATAATTCTCTTTTGTGTTTTATGGGCCGTTCAATTTCTGGGTACTCTGTAATAGCATAACTAGCAAGTGTCGTGATAAAGCCCATATCATGTTTTTACAAACACATTGCAAATTTGGTGTATTGTCGTTACCTTTGATTAGTAATACAGCGATAAGTCAAACATCCGTAAATCGTTTCGGGTGGGACTTTTTTTATCAGCCTGTTGGCTTAAAAAATATCTGCTCTACCCCTAGGTAACTTGACCTCTTGGACAAAAATTCTTGCACCCCATTTGATTTTTATATTCTCTTTTTCTCGTGGTCGGTGAGTGGCCATCTACTCGTGACAGTTGAAATGAGCGTGTTAATCATTTGTTTACGCGAGGGACGCCTGGAAGAAAAATTAACACAGCAATTTCTGTTCGCATAAACAATGTGGGCTCCAATGTATTGGTATTTCACTGCCTTGACTTTTGTAAATGGTATCGGAGGAATGCTAAGAATCGTTACCCATGCCCTGTATGCCTACGTGTCGTGTCAGGGAAAACCGGTAGATTAACAGTCTTTTACGCTGACGTAGATGTTGTTGGCATAAGTTTTGGGTTTTTGTTATGATAAATGAGGGTCAGCTAAGGCGATGAAAGGCTTAAATGACTTTTGGCTTACGAGTTGTTTAATAGCTTTTCTCTAGAACACGAATTGTGTGAGCAATATCCGAGGTAATGTTGACACGAGTTGCCAAAAGGTTTATAGTGCATGGCCTGTCTATTCTAACCTATAACAATAATAAAAAGTGGAGAATGCAAAAGATGAAGAGAAAAATACCGATGTAAGTGAAACATACTTCCAAGCAATGTGTACAGAAGAGTTCAGTCAACAGTGCTTCCATTTGTGCGCATGGATGTGGAACAGTGAAAGAGTTGAGAAAGTGTAAACACACGAAGGATCATGTCCCACCTTTTTATGAAACGTTGTGAAAGAATCAAACGATTCCTTACTAAAAGAAACCACATCACACAGAGATTCAAAATTCCAGGGCAAATGATAGCATTTACAGAGCTCAATTTGTTATCAAGCTTCAGGTCCAGCTTTGTGAACAGACTGCTCCACAAACATTTACAGAGGTCACAAATAATCACGGGGTGGTAAGACGGTTAACAATCAGAAGTTTTAATAATTAAAGCAGATATCTCCAGCTTGTTACGTTAGCTACGTTCAACTAAAAGACAATTATGATTTCATGATCGTCGGCATTTGTGAACGTCCATAACCTGAAAGGAAGTGTTTTGAAGAGGATGAATTTCCGCAGTTTAAGATTCACCGGTCATTTACAACTGTCGGTTGACCAATTTCTATATCAAAGACTAATTTGTGCTCTTTTGTAGCTGGATGTTAGTTGAATTGATTTTGCGATTGCTCGACGGTGGCGACTGTAAGAATTTTTAAATGAAGAGCATTTCGTTCCTCCCAGCAAAATGAATACATTGCATATCACCTCACTGACGATGACCTTTCCGAATGTCATCTCAAGTTGCTTTCTAGACAAGGGCTCAGGGCGAGTCACCGTGAAGAGTATAACCACCTTCTTTATAACCGCTTTATTGTTAAAAGTGAAAAGACAAAGTAATTGAAACGGATACTACGAAAAACTTACAAAACAGATTAGATTACAAACAATAACCACAAAAACTTGTAAATGACATTGCTGTTGCTAATAGATGGCCTACATTACGTTTCTCCAATATGTCTCCGATTGTTGTTGCTGCACTTCAGTGAGGTAGGTACTGGGGATGGAAAGTAGAGGCTCATTCACTTCACATTCATGATACTGTGCACTACGTGTGCTATGCTATTGAATAAAGTGAGAAAAGGAAACAAGGTAGAGAGTGTGTGTGGTAGGCAAGGCACGGTACGTGTATTACATTACACTACATAATGGCGGAGATGAAAGCATTGAATCAAGGGAATGTCATAACAGGCATATCATATTGAATGATTGAAAAACAGGCAGTAACCTGCCTGTTTTTAACATATCTTATTTGTTCGAGGGGAGTCTGTGTTCATTCTCACTAACAAAAAACCCAAGATGTATAAATGTGAATCACGTATTAACCTTGTTAATCGCATGTAATTTCTTGTAAATTATAAACATATCAGTGCATGATTTACTAAAATAAAAGAAACATTTCGTTTAGATTTGTTTACAAAAATGGATAGACTTATGTTCACAGTTACAATGCCTTGTGAGAATACTGCTATTGAAGGAATTCAGTTGCTTCGATCCTCTGTAGACAAACGTCAGGCCACCAATTGTGTGATTTGCCTGGGCATAATATATTTCCCAACATCCACCTTGTCCGCAGGGGTCTATCCGAGGTTCTATTTTGGTATTGATCCAGAGCAATTTAAATATTATTCTTAAATCTAGTTGCAGTAAAGGAAATATGATACCTATCATTACACTATGAAGACTATTATCTAACATACCTTTGATTGGGAAGGTAAGCACCAACAAGTTGTCCTCATATCATGTTCCTTTACAAGAATGTGTTTTAGTCCTTCCATCTCCTACATTTATTCAACTAAAAGTCAGAAAGGACATTGATAAATGGTAAGAAAAATCATGTTACAACTTCAACTACAATATCCAGTATCTTAGTTAACTTGTAATAAGGTCACACGTTTGTTTTACCCAATTGATGACTGGGTTGTCATTCTTTCCCCTGAAGGTGTACACTGAAACCACATGTCCAGGAATAACCCATGCGAACAGGAATTATACACTAATGCAGAGACATTTGGCCTATGGAGCGTCGTTAACGAATGACCTCATGTATAAGTTTATAATACACATAAAGCGATTGCCTATCCCATTTCTTTCGAGTTAATTGTAAGCTCCATTGGGACTGAAATGCTACCTTTATCATTCCTGAAGAAATAGAGCAATTCCTAGAGAATGGTGGATGAAAAGAATCTGTATCTTCCTTTAACCTATATCAGAAGTGCTAAACAATGTTTATGTAAGGCAACAGTGCATGGCATTACAACATACATACTTCTGACAAAATTAACTAGTTACGTAATTCAATTCAGAAAGCAATTTCGCTGAGTTGCCAATATGACGAAATAAACAAAGATGCAAAAATGATTTGGTAGTTTTAAAAGGGTTCTCCCAAAAGGAGCGCAATGATCAATTTGTGTAATTATATGTCAAGTGGATTGCTCATGCAATCTCAAAGTGAAGCATATTGAAATCATCAGATCTTTGTTAATCTTTGCGGTGGTGATAGGATGAGGAGGGCACTTCAATGCTGTTTTCCATAGGTTAGCTTTACGAGGTATCATCGGTGCTATGTGAAAGGTCGAAGATTGTTAACACCATACCTGCATTGGTAAAATGCACTTTGTATGCGCACCACCGGGTCATATTCGGTTGATGCTTACAAATGTATACGCCCCGTTAATTTCCTTGGCAATATTTCCAGCGAAATCAAACACTCCTTCAATTTTGGTTGTTTTCGTGTTGTTTTTATTTTTCTTACACGGATAGGCTCCTGTAAGATGAGAAGATGTTTCAAGTTGATATAGTGATACATCAGTACAACCTTCTTGTGGTGTATGAAGATAAGTATTTTATGGACTGTGTAGAGATGATATACTATTTAATAAAGACACTTCGCCCCTGGTACTGATAAATATAGAATTTCAAGCGATGCCCTTCAGTATTTTTCGGTGATCCTGTGTAAGTAGGGTGAGTTCAAAGGAAAATATTCACCAGATTATACAGTAATTTTAATGATCAATTAAACTACTCTATTAATTACCGTTCCATCATTCTGTTCCTTGAATAGAGGAGAGACTTTCCGATTATCCAATTGGACAATTACAAAAGAAATAACTCACCAAAAAAAGAAAACAAAATAAAGGAGAAGTGTATCAACTGAGCATTGGGTAATTTACCAAAAAAGTATGCAATTTTTGCAATTTCTTTTGTTGTTATGTGTTATTAAATAAGCCCCAAAGATTGGACGTTGCTCAGTCAGGATGTCATTTGTGTACGTAGAACGTTCCCATTAAGGAATGGTTTTCGAGATAAAAGTAACTTGAACTTTTAACTTCTTGGTGTCCAACGTGGTGTGAGTCAGTCAACCGAAAACCAAGGTAATGCAAGCATCTTTATATACATCACAAAATCAACAGTATCTGCTTTGACTTTCCCAGATGATGTATATCCTGACCTCACCTCCATCCTCCATATGTTTTGCTGCATTAATTTCTCATCTTTGTGTCATCGGTTGTCTTTGCATGAACTATTTGTTATTACGCCTTTTAGAAGGAAGCACACACTTCTCTTATGTCACGTATACTCTTTGCAAGAATTTTTTGCGGTACTTTTGCTCTGTAATAGCCTATTGGTCTTTCAGATTAAAATTGTTTAGATCTGAGATGTACTGGTCTACGTACAAGATATGCAACGGTACTTTTTTCTTTTCTTTCGGTCCGCTCTCTTCCTTGTTTGCCTGTATAAACCGCACATCCATCCATCTTTAAACTGATGGTTGGGCAAAGGAAACTTGAGTGAGCAATAAACTTCAATATATTTTGAAAGAGACCCAATAGATAATTTTATCTGTTCGTACATACACTGGCGGATCCAGTGTCCGTTGATCGGGAGGGACCAAACTAGTGTAGCAATAACATGCCGAAAGGAATCTAAATGGCGGGAACATTACTGGAAAGTTTCTCCATAACCGAATGACCTAAAATGCGCTTTGGTGGAACAAAATTGTGCAAGTGAGAATTTATCTTAAAAAATATTCTCGTTATAAATTACATAACCATTTTGGACCCCTTTTTTTGGAGGCCCTTAGGTGAGGCCCTCCCTTTTTGGATCTGCCAGAGTATATTTAATCTGTCGTGAAAACCAACCAAGCACAACCATTAATGTTTATATCACACAAACGGTATTTTCATTTCCCTTTCAATTCATGGCCAACGGAAAATCTTTTGATTTTTTTTTTAAGAAGTTTGTGGGGAGTATTAACGGAACAAAAGGATGCAAAAATGAAGAAAACGAAAGACAAATAATCAGAGGAAAACGAAAACGAAGTGAAAGGAAAATTCAAGCTTGATCCAAGTGCTAATGATAGTGTTGGCCATAGTCAGCCTTCAAAATTCAAGCAAATATTTCAGTCTTCA